>JAQSVH010159581.1:0-26289 GCA_029448705.1 Adansonia digitata | reverse complement strand
CATATATATAATATTATAATGTAAACTTTAAAAACTAAGTTAAATTATTTATATTTATAAATTTAATAAAAAAATATTAAATTTAAAAAAATATATTTTGAAAATTAAATTATAAAAAAATATGGATAGTTTTAAACGGGTTTGGACTGTTTATTTATAAATATGAGCAGGTTTGGACAAAATTTGAGACTCATATTTTGAGCCGAGCTTAACTTAAACAAATATATTTAATGTTAATAATATACTCAAACTCTAACTCAAATCTAATCCGACTTAGCCCATAAGTGAATATAATATTTAGTTAACAAAATTAATTATATACAATCAAAATTGCAAGATATGATTTAACGCAAGTAATTAATCAACCAAAGCCAAGACAAAAATGAAAAAGTAGGTTTATATTTTTTTTAAAAAAATGAAGCATGAAAAATTATTAATGTTATTCGCTTTTTATTGTATATGGTTAAGTTTGAGAAGTGGGGCTACTTGGGTCTTGACGGTAGAAAAAGGTTAGCCTTTCGACGACTTACTATCAAATTACGGGAAAAACTTAGCAATAATTATGCACAATATAACTTCGCATGGAAGAAAATAATTATTAATTAAGATTGTATAAGTAAACTCTTGTACTTGTTATTTACTTTTTATACCATCATCCCATGCTTCATCCAAGTTGCCACTTTTTTAACTAAATTTGATAATTTAATATTATATTATTTTATGTTATGTAAATATAAAAATAATATAAATTATTAAATATATTAAAATTTAAATAAAATATAATTAATATATTAAATATATTATATTAATTATATTTAAATATATCGTATTATATTTATTATATTAATTTTTATTTATTAATGTACCATATTAGCAAGGTTTTGGAAGGCAGAATATGCTTTAAGTTAATGACGTTGGAGGTACTTGATTTCAATTTGCATTCATTTCAATCTCCCAACTTTTCTACCTCTAGGCCCTCCCCCACTTAACCAATTCTAGCTTCGCCAATCCCTATCCAGCCAATCTAATTGTTTAATGACATTTGTATGGTACAGCCTAATTTTGTAACTACGTGCTTCTAGAAAAAAAAATCTTACTTAAATTCAACATTTTAATCCCTCTTTATCCAAAAAACCCTTTAATGTACGGTGGAAAAAGAGATTTAAACTTGAATTTTAACTCTTTCAATAAAGTGTAACAATTGATAATTCATGTATGAATTATAAAAGATTATCAAGTTTAAATATTTGCTGTTTGAACATAAATAATTAGGCAAAGAGAAAGGATATGTATGCCACATAAATTCTTTACGCATTATGTTGTACCAATTTTTTTTTAAAGTGCTTCGTACAAATATTTTATATATATAAAGTGTGAAATTAATGCCATTTTTGACAAACTGCAATAATCACTTAAAAGGCATTTTGTTTATGAATTATTACCAATTTGCTAATCTCTCCTTCCTTCTTTTGCAAACGACATATATAACTGTGGCCAGATAATAATGGAAGATCGTGCCGCAATGTGGATTTTGGTGCTGGAGCTGAACAGGCAGTCCGGCAATTTTAGCACTCGAAGGCCGCTACTTTGCTTCACTTCAATGAGGAAGTGTGTCAGGAGTTAGCAGGTTGAGACCATGTGACATAATCCCGTGATTAAAATCACGTGCAAAAACTGCTGTCTATTCTCATAAGACATGTCGTCTGTGTCGAGTGGGATTTTTTCATGTAACTTACTATCAAAAAATGAAAACATAATCTAAGCTCGTAATTTGATTAGAATCAAATCTTTATTTGGGAAGTGAAACCTCTTTAACACTAAACCATAGCAAATGTAAATAAAAAATAAGCATATATAAATCTAAAATCAAATTAATTAATTTATATAATAATGTTTAAAAATAAATATATAATAAATTTAATATTTTAATCAATAACATTTGTAGTTCTTTTTGATTCAAACCGCATATTATTTTGTAGTGGAATATATATATATATGTATGTATGTTAGTGGCTATGGTGGTGACCTTGTAGGATATCACATTAAGGCAGAAAAAAAAAAGCTCAAAAGAAAGTGGGCAACGGGGATGTCACTCAACCTTCTTTTTGAGTTGAACGTTGCTTTTGATACGAAAAGCCCCTAACTCTTTTTTTTTTTTGTTTTTGCCCATTTCTCAAAAAAATAATAAATATTCTTAAAATAACTTTCCAAACATTTATAAGACAAAATCGGAGACAAATATAGGTTGATCCAACCTTCAAGTAAGGGCAATACGTGCGCACCAAAAAGCTTCGCTTACTGTATGTGAGACTAGCACCAACGGCGACCATCAACGAGATTTGAACCAAAATTTTCGCAGCAAATAAAAAGAGCCTTCCCAAACTTTCTATGTACATACAAAATGCATGATCTATGTTAAATCATGGATATATCTATTTATGCTCACAACATCATATATATAGTTTGCGTTGACATATCTCTTCATTGAAAGAACATTGATAGCCAGCTTAACAACAGATTTGAATTTCATTGAGGACATACTAAGGGATTGTGGGTCAATGTAAAAATAAGCTAAGTATAGTTAGTTTAGTAGTTTTTTGGTCAAGGCCAAGACGACGAGTATTAAGTGGATAAGAACGGATGCTAGCTAGACATACTGATTTTAGATCCCTTTATGAAATGCCGAAGTATTGTTAAAAGTTTTGTGATGGAACCCCTTATCTGTACCCCACGGTGTCTGGGATTGGGATCAAATTTTTTCAATCATC
Source organism: Adansonia digitata (assembly GCA_029448705.1). Lineage (NCBI taxonomy): Eukaryota > Viridiplantae > Streptophyta > Magnoliopsida > Malvales > Malvaceae > Adansonia > Adansonia digitata. The sequence goes on along the minus strand of JAQSVH010159581.1, from coordinate 23,521 downwards.
AGTTATGGAACCCAACTTGAAGGGACCTCCCCTGTAAATGAAAGCTCCTTTGGATCTTGTATATATATGATTTGGAGGAACTGTCGTGTGTCTGATCATTTGGATTTGGATGGCTTTTGCCTTTTAGTTTTTGTTCAGGCACTTGGGATATAATCGGATAGCGTTTAGGGTACTGCCAAATATATCTGACCAAACTGAGGCTGCAAGAGTCATCCCCCATAAATTCTGCCACTTGAAGTAAATTAAAGAGCAATATTGCTGTAAAATTATGATATTAGATAGATAACGTGAATTATTTTATTTGAACTTTTTATTTTATTTAAAAAATTTATATTTAACACTTATATTCATCACATATTAAATATAATATATAAATATAATATTTTAAATATATTAAAAAATTTTTAAAATAAATACATTTATATTAAATATTTACACTTAATTTGAATAACAAGAGATACTTATACATCCACTGATGGTTTGATGCAAATTTTTAGTTTAAAGAATTCGTCAAATTTGATGTTAAATATTTTGATTTAGTTAAGCCAACCTGTTTTCTGAATTTTAGGTGCTTGTCCATTTCAATTCTCAAAGCCCTGATTTTTTTTATGCTAAACATTGTTTTCCAAACATAGCCTGCTGTTGAAATGTGTGGCTAGGAATTTCTTGAAATCAATTCGATCTCTTCTGATTGATGCCACTTATTTCCTTTGACATCATTCCCTAAGGGAAAGCCAATAAATTTATTAGAAGATAATATCAGTGTCGTTTTCTTCGCCTTCAAGAATATGTTAACTAGTCTTTCGAGTTGGCACTTGATTTCTTTCAGTCTTTGAAATCTAGAATAGCCACTGCTCATCCGATGTGACATTTAGGATGCACGTATTTTTTAAATATTAATATTTGATTTTTTTATTATAAATACGTAAATATAATTATTTAAAATTTTTTAACATAAATAAAAAATTTTAAAAATAAAATATATATTTATATTTAATATTTACGTTCAAATATAAATAATATAATATATTATTGCAATACAGATGGTCTATAATAAAACTCTCTTTATATTGTTGTGAAGATCCAGATAACATGTTGGTGGTACATGTAATGACTGGATGGATTTTACGTAAATTCCTTCCAGCCTGAGCATGAGCCTTAGCCTTAGCCTTCGCCTTTGGAAGGAGTAGAAGCAATCACATTTTGACCAAAAGATCTCTTTTTTCAAAACTGTGTCTATTTCAGCTTTGAGGCATGGAAACTTCGTATCTCATTCTTGTTCAATTTAGGCCAGCGGTCACTTACAGCCACATCTATATTGACCTGAGATTTGTAGGAAGGAAGTGGCGCTAATAATTTTAAAGTCTACTGGCTTGTTCATTTCATTGATGAACTCATGATTCTACTTTACCATTGTTTTACATTAAGAAAGCCTTAAAATTGAAAATAGCCCCGTCCCTTCCAAACCAAACCCCCACACAAATTTACGGCATGAAGTGCAAGTTGTGGCGAGGAAATTTCCCTTTCGCTTGTGTTGTGCGCTCTGGATAGTTCGTACAACGAGACTGCTTCAGCCATCAGCAATTGACTTAACTTTCACGAGTCAAGTCTCCTGTAACTGTCTCCATTTTGGCAGACATCAATGACATTTTGTTATTAGAATTTGCAAGAGCATCAGCTTCGGAAACTCAGTTACCTTAATTAATTCTATAGTTTAAGCAATTGAAATAGCGATTACAACGTTAAGTTTCATCAAGTTTGTATACCTACTACCAGAGTTTCTTTAAAATTGCTCAATTTGGGATTATATATATATAAATATATATAGTCTTCAATGAATCAAACAAAAAACTACTCAGGTTAGTTTTTAGTTTGCTGGAGATTGGCAGAAAATTACTTATGTTATCAAAGCATTAGTTTTATTAGAATCTGTAAAATTGCTTCTTGACCATAACATTTTCGGAAGCCAAGTCCAAATTAGAATGATTCACATTGTTGAATTCTCCGGAATAGGAGAAACTGAAACATGGCCAAAAATAAAAGCATGGGGAAACACTATATATACACCAAACTATCCCAGCAAAATTCTCTACTGCTGAAAATTCTTGCTATTCCTTGGCTTTTGACAATGAGCGAAATTAACAAAGCATAATTATTGCTATTCTCAGTTAAAAAGCAGACAATCTTATTCAAAAAAATAAGGTTCCCAAGATTCAGCTGTTTTGATTGTTCGATTGCAAGTCGAAGAAACGAAAGGGCAGATGTCCTGTTCAGGAGATTGGGCTGGACTTAGACCCAATTAAAATAAAAGATATGATCCTTATATAGGAAAGGGAAAATGGGTCATAGTTCTACTTTTAAAGTTTTGGGCATCTCCGCTGTTGCCGTGACTTTGAGAAACCAGTTTCAAATTTGTGAAAGATCGTGCAAGCCCAAATCCTCTTTCGCTCGTCTAGACTGAATGAATGCGTTGCTTATTTCTTTCTTGGGTCTTTGAGATGCATCTTCAATTTTAGATTTCCTAAAGGGCTTAACAAAATCCTCTGAAAGGTTGGCATATAAAAAACAAGAGTAATGAACAATATGACGTCCACTCTTCACCGTTCTTTGATCAAATTAGTTAGTAATCCATCTTTGCATGAATCTCAATGGAAGCAGAGCTGCATCTGGTCAAGCATGGATAGCTTGCTACAAAAGCAACAAAAGCAAAAGCAATTTACAACAACTTTTAAGATTTATTTAGATCTTCAAGTCTTAACAATTGATAACAAAATACAAACAGTATATTTTATTGGCATTTTAGTACACTAATAGTCCGATTGACTTCTCTTCATATCAGGCGTCGGGACAATTAATATTGCAACAGCAGTAATCCCTGTGTCGAGGCTTTGGGAAGATTTTCACCATTTCAGCTTTGCTGGGAAATACTGCAATGTTTTATTGAATTCAGAAAAATTTATTAGTCCACTTTGAAGACGTTAAGAGTGGACCGCTGAGGCAAATAGGAAATTGAGCTTTACCTTTGCAATAAGGGATTGATAATAAGGTTTGACCTCTTCAACATCAACAAGAACTTTGCTCTTACTGTAGAGGTCATATTTGCTGTCAAGATTTGTGTCACAAGCAAAGCAATATGTTAATCTTTTACGAAACAATTGCAAAATTAATATAAAAATTAAATTGAATAAAGAAGAGGGCACTTACTTGAATACTTTAAGCCATTTCAGGTTCGCCTTATCCTCCTCATTCATGAACTGGGCATATGCTCCATGCTTGTGCAATGCTGTCAGTAAGAGGGGAAGCAAATCGACATCGTTAGCTAAACTGATCAAAAATACTTATGAGGAACAGTATGATTAGCAAAATATTCATGTAGTTAACGTTAAGAGGTTCCAATTTAACATGTCTAGGATTAAAATCTCAGCATCTGTAATCTTTTCTCTTATCATTAGGTTAAGGTTTCCGTCTATCCAAAAAAAAAAAAAGGGTTTAATGCTAAATTCTTACGATAGAAGGAATGGTATCGGATGATGAATAATCCAGCAGAAGGCAATGTGGTTCCATTTTCCTTGGCCACCTAAAAATTATGAGATAGATAATAATATAACTATTAATTAAAACTTGTGGGAAGAAAAACAATATGCCAAAATAATCAGTTCAGCTTGGAAGGTCGATAAATGGAGGCAAAAAGTATACCATGTACATGTAGTCATCATGTCCCCATGACATAAACAAATTGTTTAGTCCGCATCCTTCAGAGTAAACCCCATTTTTGGTGTTGTATTTTGGATTATTGAAGTCAGGATTTTCCTTAAAATACTGCACCAGAAAATTGGTGATTCACAAATTCATCTGAGGTTCGATCATGTAACACCATAATTTTAATTGGTGAATTGAGTAAAGAATCAAAGCAAAGAATTTAAAAACCTTATAATGGACATTGGACTCATCGAAAGCACATCCAACAGGAAATGTGTCACCTGTTATATTGAAATTAAATTTGTCAACTAAAATTACAAAAGGAGACGGAATATTTTACATTTTAAATTCAAAACAAATACTATAATTACCAACAACTGCCCATTGAGGTAGCCCCCCGAATTTTGGAAGAATAAGGATTTTTCCAAGATCTGAAAAGTATTGAAATCCAATAAGTTAATTACAAAAAAAAAAGAAAAGGGAAATACAGTGACTTTGTTCTTAATGCAGAAAAGATTAATGCAAGGGATTTTTTTTTACCATGAATGAGTGCAGTCAAGTGCAACCAATCTTCATTAGGATAGTCTTTTCTGATTGCTTCAGCACTCTGCAGCAAATGCTGAATTTGGGGTTCATCCAAGTCAGGATCACTGTCATCAACAACCTCATTGAGAAGTTCACAACATTCCCATATTCCCATCTCGGCCTTATCAAGCTTCTTGTATTCTTCCCTCATCCGCTTCACCTACATTTTATTTGCGATAATATGCATTAAATATCAACCAAATCATTAGTAGTAACTTACATATATGCACATTATGATTCATTATTAATTTGACTGTCATGTATGTTAAAAAAACATTTTCTTACAAAATCATATGTTTGGTTAATATGACTTGATTTGTAGTGTTCCTCGACGGTGTCTTTCCTTCCTCCATCTGCTTCGTAATCCCTGTCAACCGTTCGATCAAATATCGAGTGTTTTAATCGGATATTATATCTAGGAAACCTGCAAAAAATATGTTGGAGAAATAGTTTACCTGAATGAGTTTCCGAAAGCATTGTTTTCAGGCACTGCAAATGCTTCATTGGATACAAATTGGCTACCATCAGGCTCAATCTTCTCCCCCTTGCCTAAAGATTAAAACAAATAAAAGCATATGCTAAGATTAAAACAAATAAATGATCATTGAAACTTGACTAAAAATTGCGAAGGAAATGAAAATCAGATCAAAATACCAATTATTTGATCAGGATTTTCAATGCAAATAGTCATCTTCACTGCAATAACAAAAAAGAAGCCAATGGATATTTGGATAAAATGAGACTGGTAGGATTGGATTTTATAGGAAATAGAAGAGAGTCCTTGACAAGATATTATACAAGAACTAGAGTCCTTGAAAGAAAATTTTACTCTCCATTTACTGCAAAATTTAACTAACCTTAAAATTAGAGGAATTTTGTGCAAATTTAGGATTCTTCCCTTCTGGATATAATTAAAGAAAATTATTTGTATTCAACTAAATTAGGCTTATCTTTGGCTGATTCAAAATTTACGTGGATATCTTATCTTTTTCCTAATGATGTGGCATCTAGCTGTGGGATAGAAATAATTGATTGAATCATAATTTGGGTTTGAAAACTAAGGTAAATTTAGAACGAGATGCCATTTAGAATTCAAACCATCCAATTCAAGTTACCAAAGAAAGGAAATGTTTGTTCTCTTGTTTGCTTGTTAAGACTATAAATTGTTACCTTGAACCAAAAAAAGAAACATCAATATTAAAATGGTATAACCCAAATTTCTTGATTATATTCTTTATTGTCAACATATTTGATTTTTTTGTTTTGACATTATTTTCGGCGTAATTTTGGATGACATAAATGATATAAGCGAATTGAATTTGAAATCATGAAAAAATAAAAATCATGATTCATTTCAAGATGTTAAGATACGATTAATGTTTTGATTACGAATATGATAACTCCTCCCCTGATCCTTAATTCATAGTGGACATTGATGCTGACATTTAACAAATTTTAAATTCAAATTATGATTCTTGCAATATTTTTTTTAATACTGTAATATGTTATTCATGTTCATGTATACTCTATATTGGGTATTTTCAAAAAATAAAGTCCATCAAGTGTATTTTTTTTATATTCTTAATCTATCTCTAATTTTAAAACTTCTATCTAATTAAATCTAATTAGCTCATTTGAGGAGGACATTATACATCTAAATCCTTTTGAACCCTCAACTTTCATAAATTTGTCAATAGTAAAACTCAATTGGCCTATCAAGTATATTTCATCTATACATATATACATATTTATATATACACAGTGTTTACTTCCTTTAATTGTTGGCGGCTGGTGCAAATTAAAACAAAAATTTGTAGTTTAATTTATAGAAATTATAAGGTAGTGCATGCTTAGAATTAAAGGCGTTATTAGGTTATCTATCCAAATTTAAAAGTTCATCTAATATTTGAAGGTTTTAGTAAAAATATTAAGTTTGAAAATAGGGGATTTGACGAAAATATTAAGTTTATTTAAAAAACAGGTCAAGCCTTATCTTTAACTCTCAAGGTCCAAACTTGATTCGTTTTCTAATTATACAATATATATTAATTTCATATTTTATATATTATATAATTTTTCATCATATAAAAAATAAATATATATAATATTATAGTGTAAAATTTAAAAAAAATGTTAAGTTATTTATATTTTGAAACTTAATAGAAAAATATTAAATTACTAGAGATTAAAATTTAACAATATATATTTTAAAAAATAAATTAAAAAAATGTAATATGATAAGACTTAAACAGTTTAAACTACATATTTATATATATAGACAGATTTAAATAAAGTTTAAGATCTATATTTTATATCGAATCAAACTTAGACAAATATATAGAACATTTATGTCATGATTAGGCCCGGCCTAACAATGAACCCTTCAACTTACTATATTAACCTTATCTATTCTGGTGAAATGTGTGCATAATAATTGTGCTATAAAGGATAATGGACAAAATTAAAGCCTTGATATCTTCTCTTGACTACTTAATCTACGAACCATATCATTTTGCCCTTATTTATGCCCATGCCAATGTGTGTTGCGTTTCTGTTATATTAGATGCCAATGAACTACTAGTATTAATTTTGATTTTATAAACCAAAACCTGCTGAAAAACCCATGTAAACTTGTTTCATAGACTGGCAGTAACATGCGGCTTTATTATCATCGTACCTTAATTTTTGTCTTTTGGTGTCAATTCGGATTGTAAAGAATTTCTTGCAGCCTTCGACTGGTAAAATGCATATATATATATGTATATAGTTGTGTGAAATGCTGACCCACAGCTAGAGATCTTGCATCCAGTTCATCCAAGATTATACTCTTATTCGACGTCAGAAAGTAGTGAGTGAATCTTCTCGTCTTTTCGATTTTTATTGTCTTGTCTAAACTGAAAATTTGTATATATAAATTAATACACCCTTGTCGTTCTTTCACGGTCAAGTGGCTCTTTGCATTAATAAGGAAGTCCAGTTCAGTCAGGTTGTTGAGACGGCACGGCATGAACAATAAGGTTGTTGCTGCCATTAAAACTGAAAAAGGGGTTTCTAAATTTATGAAAGTTTTGATGCATGATAAAATTATTAGGGAAAAAAATACTAATGGCTAACTGCTAAACTCTCCTGGACACGGAGAATGTGAGTACAGGGACAAAGGTTTTTACCTAATGAAAGTCTAAGATGATGTATAGTTGCGATGAAATCTGCCATTGGTGTTTTGTGGAATGAATCGAAGAAATGAAAACTTACATGTTTTAGTCAGGTGTCGTCGATATCATGCCATAGAAGAAGCGAATAACGTAAGCTGTGGCTGATTTTGTTCATCCATTTTAAAGCTTCAAAATGATCAGTTTTTAAGAGAGATGATTTCTTCAATGATTTGTAAAAGCAGATGTCATCATTTAATTTTGTAATTTTGTTTCTAGACTTGATTTATCTCCAGTACTGACCCTTAGAGTACAAGTGATCATAAATTCATTGCTCCAGTATGGCGTACCAGAAGGCCATTTAGTGCTCAATTCTGCAGGAATAAGCAGCCCGCCACATTCTGTGGGATCATGGTGTGCTCCTGCTTTCCCTTGCATGGAAGTCATGCGCAACTCTTGCAACTTGCAAGCAAGTACATCATTCACTCTAGCAATGGATTTTACACTTAAATTGCATATTCTAGCGCCTTCACTCGGTCTTATCTCTTTTCTTCCATTAAAGGGTTCAAAGTCAAATGTCCTTTTTTTTTTTTAGTACAGAGGAGACTGTAATCTAAGATAGGAAAGGATAATAAATACTGGGATTCAAAACTCAAATTTATTGAATGTCATTTCTTAAAAAGTAATTACATAGATTGACTGAGTTAAATCTTGGTTTAAGATCAAATGTATTTTGATCATGTAATATATGAAATGTTAATTTTACACAAATCACAATTATGTTTCTTTGGCATGGAAGTTTCCATTTATTCTCAATAAAAACACTGCATAATCTTCCCTAACCTCTTTTTCCCTTTTTCATTTTTTTACTCTGAATTAAACCTCTTTTTTTTTTTTTTAAATGTAGAATGAGCCGTCAAACATTTCATTAATGCTTAAGTCTCAGATGTCTACATATTTCTATCATTTCTGTTGACTGCTTTTGGCTGCAAATCTATTCAGGAATGCACTTATTATCACTTTTTTACTACTAAACGTTATCTTTCATTTTAGCTACTTGATAGTATTTGTGGATTGTGGAACATTATCATGTTAAATAAACCTACCCCTTTAAACAGAAAAAAAAGGGCGTCAATATTCTACGTCGGTAATTAATATCTTATTATTAGTAGTATTATTCTTGTTACGATTACATGTTTATGAGAATCATTTTAACACATAATGATCTTATATATGCTTTTCAAATTTCGATGATTCGATATCATTGATTTAAACTACTTTTTGTCCTCCTTGTTAATTGGAATCTTATGCTTATCTCAGACCCCTCTTCCTATGGTGGACGGATATTAATTTCAATTTCCTGCTGCTGCTTCTTTTACAAACTAAATTTAGACTATTTTTTTTTTCCGGATCTTCCATTAATGTAACATCATCCTATTGATTTTTTTATGCTGTGTGATAATCAAGCAGCCATTAATGGATCTACTTATATGAGTGTGAAAGTAAGATTCCTTCTTACGAGAATCAAGCTATTCTCTTAAACGCTCGTGAAATATTTAGATATGGCATATGATCTAACTCTAGTCACCCTGCTTATTAAATTGCTCAAACCATAACAAGCATAGTGTGGGTTATGGACTGAGTGATCTTTGATTCATAGAAATTTGAACGTCACCACTTTACTATAGGCATGGTTCATTGTCCAAAGGCACCATACTCTAATTCATTATGTTGTACATGTTTCTTAATAAACCATTATTTTTTTTCTTTAAACTATGTTTTAGACTTCGAAAAATAGTGGGAGATTGTTGAAAATTTTATGTATTTCAAAGTCAAGAGGATTAAATGCAACAAAATCGAAAGGTTTAAAATGACATTAAGTTTTAAATTTAGATTAAGTGATCAAGTCAATGCACAATCAAATTCCAAAAACTATTTTCTCAAAGCCAGTAATTTTCCTTGATTTTGGGCTGGTCGTTAATCTCTTACTCAAACTGAGCCTATGTCACCTATAAATAATCTCCCATATTTCATTTGTAGAGTCAGAAAAAAAAAAAAAAGGAAAAAGAAAAAGAGCTCCCATCTCTCTGTTTTCTAAACCTTCTTTTTTCTGGTTCCATAAAAAATGATTTTGAGCAGTTCATGAAGTATTTGCACAGTGAACCAATAGCTTATTTTCTCAACAAGAGTGACTTTAGACACTGAGCATTAAAAAAGGTAGAAATGAAAAGAAGAGATTAAAGGTAAAACAACACTTGACTAAATAAAGCTTCTTCATTGACTAAAAACTGCCCAATGCATTCACCTACTGTATTAATTTTTTTCTAGTTTGACAACAACTTCAAATTGTAAAGAAAGTCATTTCATATCTCAGAATGGACCTGGAAAATAGTTTTTGTGTCACTTGTTGATTAAACATTCTCGGTGTTGCTTGAATTCCAGCTTTCTTTTACATAACATTTAGATCTTATAGTTAGGAAATTCCTTCAATGGCAAGGAAAAGAATGTGGCACTTGGATTATGTGATATGGGGGAGAATATATGCTTATCTCAAATCGAATTTAAGTGACAATGGAGCATATTAAGTTTTATGTTGCTTTGGGATAATTTTGTCTAGTGCCTCAGGAAATATTCCTACTTTATTTATTCTCTGCCCTTTTTTCCATTATAATAAAACAATTGAAAAGGCTATCAAATCATGCCAAGCCTATACATAAGCGTTCATATTTCCCTAAGGTCAAGAAATAAAAAGGACGCAGAGAAAGATTATATTCAGTTACTTAAACCCTAGCAAAATTTTGGTCTCGTGGCCTACCTTGGGAGACTGTGACCAGTCTTTTCTTGATTCAGGTTGAAATTCTGTCATTGCAAAAGACTTTCCTTCGTGAACTTCCATCTGGTGAACTTAATTTGACAGGTCATTAGGAAATTTAAGACTTTGGGTCAAATTTATCCTTGTTCACTTATGGTTAGAGAGTAAATGAAAATGAAAATCATCAGAATCTTCCACAGTTCCCCAACTATTTAGATGAGGAACATTCAATATATTCACTTCAACCGCAATTGGCTTAGACAATAATTCAAGCATTAATTACTTTAATGAATTCCCCAACCAACATCATCCCCCAGCCATGCCCTAGTCAACATATCATTATCCTCACTTACAAAAAGATGGCTAAAGAAGAAAAAAGAGAAATCCATTAGTACCTCTCTTTGCTACTTTTCTTTGCTTTCCATGTAAGCCCCCCTTTGGGCTTTGCCTGCTTTTCAACCCCTTCTTTATCTCTTCAAGAAATTTGCTTCACAAGCTTACACTCTTCTTTTGCACATGTATCGTCCAATTTCAATGCATTATATTTTGCTCTTTCGGTTCTTGCTATTTTCTTAATTAGGCCATCTTGTTTGCATTATTTATAAGGTACTCCTTTTGATACTTTCTTCAATAATACGTTTATATGATCTTATTATTTCTCAAATGTCTCTGGAAACAGGTTTTAGTAAATTCAAAGGGCTATTCCAGCGTTTTGTTTTTGTCGTCTAAGGGGTTGGATGCCAATGATCCAAATTGTTATCCCTCCTTGTGTAATTATTGTGACTGAAACCTTCCCCGCATAGGAAGAAGAGAGAGATTATGTCAGAAGTGATAGGAAGTTTGATTCTGTAAGAGTTTGTTCTCGACTTATCATGGGGTCCATAGATAACCCAAAAACCTGGGTGCCATTCACGAGCACCAAAGACTGTTCTAAAGGTTTTTGTAGCTTGTATTGTCCACAATGGTGCAATTTCGTCTTCCATCCTCCACCTCCAATAGAATTCCCTGATGATGATTCAGGCCCAAATTTCTCCCCTCTTGTGATTGCAGTCATTGGCATTCTGGCCAGTGCTTTTCTTCTAGTAAGTTACTATACAATAATATCTAAATATTGTGGGAACCTGGACTCGGCTAGTAGAAGAGAGAATCATGACACTGGTGAAGTAATGGAGGAAAATGACAACCCATCTGGCCATGAGCCTTGGCAGACTTCAACCACCACCGGTTTGGATGAAGCTTTGATCAAGTCCATTGCGGTTTGCAAATACAAGAAGGGTGATGGCTTGATTGAAGGAACGGATTGCTCTGTTTGCCTCGGTGAGTTCCAAGAAAATGAGAGTTTAAGGCTTTTGCCCAAATGCAGTCATGCTTTCCATGTCCATTGCATCGATACATGGCTTAGATCTCACTCAAATTGCCCTTTGTGTCGTGCTAATATAATCTTTATCAGTGCTTCACCGATTCCATTGCCACCTCCAGTGACGGAACCTCCTCCAGGCAACGAATCTTTGCAGGGTAGCCAACCCGTGACAAATGAAAATTTAGCTGCTGAGCAAGACTCAGGATCAGGAAGAGTTGAGAGCGATCTTGGCGGTGGATTGCCAAAGACTCCGTCGCGTGCTTTCAGCGATTTAGGCCACGTGCAAGGAAGAGATGCCGTGATTCAGATTAGAGAAGAAGGTTATCAACAGATGAGAAGATCAGTTTCCATGGATCATTTCTGTCAAAGCCGAATTTCAGTTGCTAACATTTTGCATATGAATCAAGAGGAAGACACTAACAGTAGAGTTGAGGAGTGCCAAATCTCATCAGGTATTGCTGGATCATCAAAACAATCAGCACAAGCCAGTAAGCTTAGCAATAGAATGAGTGTCTTGCACTGTGTAATGAACCCTGCCGCAATGAAGAGATCCTTTTCGAGTGGTCGATTTTTTCTTACTAGGCCAGGAATTAGGATGAGAGATCCATCTAGTCCTCTTTAAATATAAGCCTTTTAACAGAAAAACCAAATCATATTCAGAGCAGTATAATCATGATTCAAGAAAAGATAGAGAGATTTTGTGTGACTGTCTTACATTTATACCTATCATCGATGTAATATACTTAAGCCTAAGTGAGAACTATAATCTTCTTATGAATCCAGAAGATATTTCAAAGTCTTTTGAACTTTCCGATTTCTCTGGTTTATTAATTAGATCATGAAGAACATGTTATTTAGCTAGTAGTTTGTTCTTTCCTTTACCAATTGCCTCTACTTCCTGGCTACAATTTGCTTCCACATTCTATCTATTTAATAATATATATATATATAAATGAACAAGTTTTGAGTTTTTATATTGATGAAATTCAAAGTAATGGTTCAAATTGTTCTACTCCGCAAAAATCATCAAAATGTGAAGGAAATTCAAACTGGACCTACAAAAATAAATCTACTCAACTGATGGGTATGCTTTCCAGTCTCCAAGCCCAATATATGATTACGAATATGATAATCTGAATCTTCGTAAAAAATCTTTTGAGACTGATATACCGCTGGCTGAAAAATTACAAAAGCATATTTCTCCTTCTTCCCAACACATTACAAAAGCATTAGCTCGATTGGCAAGGTTACGGACCAACCGATGGCCATGATGGAACAAAACGGGCCGAATTCGTGATGAATAGCTGGGCTAGCTAAATAACCGAAACGCTTTTGAAGATAAAGGCCCATGTTCATAGAAACACAGCTGGGTTAGCTCAACACCCAAAATGTTGTGAAAGATAAAAGCGCATATTCGTATATGTATAGATGGGCTGGTTGAACACCCAAATGCTTGTGAAAATAAAAGCGCATGGTCACAGCTGCTTGGTGACGTAGCTCAATATCCAAATTGCTTGTGAAAGATAAAAGCCCATGGTCATGATGCCTAAAAGGGTTACCTGCATACCCCAATGCTTGTAAATAATAAAAGCCCATTTTCATAGGTGCTTAGTGACGTAGCTCAATATCCAAAATGAAGTCCATGGTCATACATAAATAATAGGGTCAGCTGCATACCCAAATACTTGTGAATAACAAAAGCCCATGTTCATTAATGCATAACTGGGCTTAGCCAAGTCACAAAATGATAAGCTTGCTGAATACCCAAATGCTCGTGAAAGATAAAACTAACGTTCATTGATGCATAGTTGGGCTAGCTCAATACCCAAAATTCCGATGAAAAATAAAAACCCAATAACAAAATTCTTCTGAATAATAAAAGCCCATGTAATTGATGCATAAATGGGTTAACTAAATACCCAAATTTGCTCAGAAGAAGACGGAACAAAGGGGCCAAGTTGAAATATGCATCACTCATGACCCTGCCCAGAAGATGGCGGTGCTTGATGGGTAACTGATGGATAAATGGGCCAACTCAATGCCGAAATCTCTCGGAACACTCAACAAACGGGGTAAGTTCATAGATACATTACTCATGACCTTGGTCAGAAGGTATTGGTGGATGATGGGTCACAGGTGCATAATTGGGCTAATTCAACAACCCAAATACTCATACCAAGGTACAAGGCCGAGTTCATGGAGGCATCTCCTATGACCTTGCTCTGATATGTTACAGGGGGATGATGGGGTTGGAGACGAATCTTCTTGGTAGTTTGGTGACTCTCAAGGTTCTGCTTGGGATGCTTGGGAGGATGTAGAAAAGGCGAAGATTTGTGTTCTGACAATCAGGTTTTGGACAATGAGAATGCATGGAAGGTCAAGAACCAAGGATCTCTTTTACTCAAAAAGAGAAGTCATAGATGCATGAGCCTTGGCGTAAAGCGCTTATGTGTTGTTAGGTTGCTTGGTAAAGATGTTCCAGACTCTTTCTTCAAGAATTAAGCAGTTATGGCAGCTTAACTGGTTGGGGTTGGATCACAAGGGCAAAAGTTTTCGCAGTATATATTGGATTGTCGGCTGCTTGGGAGCTTGGTTTATACAGGAACGTGTTTTAATTTACATAGATATTAGTTGATTACATTAATTTGCATGCAATATTTAAACATGACTAGCAAAGTAGCAAAATGGTACAAGCATTTTTCAATGAAAGATAAGGAATGCATAATTTAAATTGACCTACAAAAATAATTCTACTCGATGTGTGCCCTCTCCAGTCTCCCAATCCCATGTATGTTGGCGAAAGCATCAGGCAAAAAATTTCAAAAGCATTGGCCTAATATGCCAGGTTACGGACCAACCATTGGCCTTGTTGGAACAAAATGGGTCCAGTTCACAGAGACATAGCTGGGCTACCTCAATAACCCAAAATGCTTGTGAACAAGAAAAGCAGATGGGCTCACCCAATACCCAAAAACAAGTGAAAATAAAAGCCCATTTTCATAAAGCATAGCTGGGCTAGCTCAATACCCAAAATGCTTGTGAAAGATAAAGCCGATGTTCGAAGATGCGTAGCTGGGCTTAACTCAATACCCAAAATGCCTGTAAAAAAAAAAGGCCATGTTCATATATGCAGAGCTGGCTTAGCTCAATACCCAAAATGCTGGTGAAAGAAAAAACCCATGTTCATGGATTCATAGATGGGCTACCTGAATAACCAAATTCTTGTGAATTATGAAAGGCCAAGTTCATAGGTGCATAGCTGGGCTAACTCAATACATGAACTGCTAAGAAGACGGAACAAACGGGCCAAGTTCATAGTTGCATCACGCATGACCTTGCTCAGAAAATGGCGGTGACGTTGGGGTTGGACTTGGAGACAAATCCTCTTATAGGGTGGGATATATTAACTGGTTCTGGTCTCAAGCTTCTGCTTGGGATGATTGGGGGGATGTAGACAAAGGTTCATAATTGTCAAGTGAGACATGTCTACATAGAATCCAATTTGTGCGCAAAATTCTTAACTAATATGGCTCATAATAATCCTAGTTAAATAAATTGAGACCCAAAAGTATACTGGGGAAATTGTGTGATAGAATGCCCAAGATTTCTCCAACCCACCCCCCCTTTTGTTTGACTGTTGAGTCCTCTTCGCTGTTTGTTTAATTACATGCTCATACATATATATATATATATATCTGTTGATTACATGCAATATTTAAACATGACTAGCAAAGTAGCAAAATGGTACTCGCATTGGGTACTTTAATATGTGAACTGTAGCCTTTACCAATAATCAAACAGGTAAAGATTGAAGTACAAGGAAATATAAAGTTGTGCTTCCATTTGCCATTAAGGTTTCAATTAAATTGTCCAAAGAATAGCTGAATGGAAAAAATCTTTCCTACTAGGACGTGAATGGGGGAGATGAAAATGTTTAAAATAAGATGCTGTTGTCCGAAATTTTGTACAACTCAATTATTAAGTTTACCTTTCTAGATTCAATTCAACAGTACCAATAACAATTAATATCATAGACAACACCACATAAAATGTATTAAATATATAATATTAATTATTTTTATTATATTATTTTTATATTTATTAAATATATTGTGTCATGTTGTCCAACGTTATTGTCACGAGCATTGTTCATCATTGAAGTAAAATGTTTGGGGGAAAGCGCACGAAAAATACTGTATATATATGTGGCAGTCCTCAAAACCTAAAATCAATGTTGTGTCGCATCCGATATAGAGAAGTTACAGAGAAATGGGCCACCCTTCTGAAAAAAATCAGACGCAAATCCTTGGGTTTGGGTCGCTTTGTATTTTTTGTAACTAACGTTGAGCACTTCCAATTTCTTTGTTTAAACCGATTAATTAATTATATATATAATAATATATAAAAGTAATAAATTTTTTTTGATATTGTACAATCATGCCGAAGGCATGCATTTGCACTTCAAAATTTGCTCAATATGCAAATTATGAACAAAGTGGGAAGAAAGATTGATGATATTATTAACCAAAGTTAAAGTAATGTAATGTAATTGATCTGTTTATTTGCCTGCTCTCCTGGATTCAGAAATTAAAAGAGACATAAAGATTGATCCGACGTCCTTGTCAGGTTTACGCAAGAAGACATAAGTTTTAATTAAGGTACGGATTCATGCTTACACATAGGAACAAAAATGGAGGCTGATATTGAGAGATGATGAACCGAATCCCAAAAAAAACCCCTCCCTAAATTCAGCTTTTTTGACTCGTAATACTACAGAAATATATATCAGTATTTCGAATGACCTTCCAGGCCCTTGCACCAACTTCTGCAATGTCAACTTGCCATATTTCTGCATCATCTAAACCAGCTGAATTAATCAGAATTTGTCTCCTCTATAAGAAGAGAAAGAGAGAGATGAGATTCATTTAAACCAGCCAATCAAGTGCCCGTACTTTCTTGGATTTTCTTGCAAGTATTGGGGGGGGAAAAAAAAAGGTTTGACAGATTTTTGTTCCATCCAAGGTGTTCTACTATACAACATATTGGGTGAAATTGGCCTTCGCCAGCTACTGAAATATCAATATATCTATGTAATGTATGCATAGTAACATACATTCATGATTCTTGAAATAGGGATACACAACAATTATTAAGAATTTTAAGAGCTTCATGGGTAATTTACAAATTATAAACCAACGGAATTGTCGTATTTCTTGTCTTGCTTCTCAAATAGACCTAGCTGGTAATTAATAACTTTTTTTTAGTGAAAAATCATACAAGAATCAGGCACTGTTGTTAATTTGGAGTGCTGGAAAGCAGTTATTCATATGCAAAAGAAAGCATGTTAAGGATGCATGCATGAGACACCTCAACAACAGTCCCACTGACATTTAAAGGAAAACAAATTAGTAATAAAGTTTATATATATTTCATGCACTCAATATTAAACATTTACTAGATTAACAGCCTGAAAAGTTAGGCCTAAGAAAAAAAAAAAAAACTTAAAAACAGACTACTTTTCATTGACTCAAGCTACATACATGCAATGATATAATAGCAGTAAAAAAAAAAATGCAGAAACTCTAAAAACAACCCAAACCCAGAACACCACCCCCCCAAAAAAAAAACCCTAAGACATGAAGAAAAAAGTGGGTGGCATTTTGGTGATTTAACCAAAAGGTAATTTTGGTAGCTAGCACAATTGATCAACACAAGGCAGTAACACTAGCATCTTCCTCAATTATTCTGATCATGTGGTGAACTGCCCCTGCTATGTCATCTACTGAACTGAGTTGGCATCCTTCTTCAACCTTCATTAAGAATGTTTCAAATTTTAGCCCAAAACTCTATGGTTTTCTTGAATAATGTAGACAAAAAATTATTAACCAAGCAAAGGTCATCTAAAATTATGGAAAATGGCATTTTTCCTTTCCAAGGGAAAAACAAAAGTATATGAGAGGAAAAGACAATAGCTGCCCACTCCCCCCATAGGACAATAATTGAAGACAACCATCTCTCATAGAATGTCTGAAGAAAGAAACACTACCCCTTGTAACATATTATTCTAAGAAAGCATAAATATAAAATTAAAATTAGATAAAATTTAGGAACTGAAAATATGTATTGACTAATCATGCTATATTACATTTTTAATTTCTCATAGAGTGCATTTTATGTATTTATATGCAAATTTAGAGTCCTAATTAATAACAATGTTCAAGTGCACATCCTATCATGATATTGTCATTCCATAAGTATTATAGGGGGGAAAATGAAGATGATATGAGAAAAAAGTGCATATTATTACCTTAGCACTGATAGAGTAGAGAACTAATGGATTCATGGTTGTGACATTGAGGTGGAGGATGGAAAGATAAAGTGACTGAAAACCAGCAACAAGCTTGGAAAGCCGCGTGGGACCTTTTCGTGAAAGAATTCGAAGGTTAGCATGAGTTTCAATCAATGTCACCTCAACATCCGCTGTTGATGATGCCTTAGTCTTTGATGTATATTTGTTAGGGATCTGAGACCAGCTGTACTGAGGATAAATGAAAAATTGTCCAAATGGTGGTGATAGTAATTTGGAGTTGGTACTGGTTTCTTCATCGGCAGCAGCGGCTGGTCTTACGTGTTGCAGTACCCGAAGCTTTTCAGCTTCAAGGGTTTGCAGAAGATGCTCAAGTTCCTTGACAAACTCTATTGCACCACCAACTATAGATGCTTGATCACCCTACATGCAAAAATCATTTATGTTAAAGGGCTAAATCTTGGTTTGATTTGGTGTGTGTGTGTGTGTATATATATATATATATATATACACACATATATATATTCAAACTGCAAATTAAAGTAACCATGAGTTTCTATCATGATTCTGCTGAAATGATATTTAAATAATATAATATAGGAAAAATCTCTTTTGCAATATCCTCATAATTACTATTTCCATAATTTTAGAGGAACAGCTTTTTCTTCTTCTATAGTTTCAGCTTTTGAAAGACTAGCATACAAGAGAATAATCCAAAGAATAGCAAAAGGCAATAATAGAATTCTTTTAATATTTGCCAATTCAAGTTGAACTTTTTACCTTGACATGTTCTGATGAATTTTGACGGAAACATTATGCCAAACTATTATTGAACTTTAGACTTCAATCAATCTTGCTTTTCAGAACTGTACTGAATTACAAATTCTATTACTCTCAAGTATATCAATTAGTTAAACCTTGAAGTAGAGATTTCTCTAAAAGCAAAGGACTCAGTAATTGATAAAAAAAAATATATGGTAATATAGTGGAGCTATAACAGGAAAAAATATTTCATTCTAAAGCCATGAACTACACATGTTTCAACAATCTAGAAATATGGATACATCAATTTAATTCCAAATTCAATATATATATATAAATAAACCCTCCATTTTTGTTAGACATTTCATTATAATCAGGGTTTCCCAATATAGAATTGAGTACTGATCCATTGTCTTGAGTTTGAATGGCTAGGAAGGATCCTTTAATTTATTCTTAACCAGGAAAGTAAACTCTCAAGAAAGATAAAAGAAAAAGGATGGAGAGAACGAACCCTTTGGACATAATATTCAGGCATAAGGGAGCGTAAAACAGCAAGATGCTCATTCATTTGCTTTCGCCTGTTTCTCTCAACAGCAATGTGAGTCATTCTTTGAGTCTCAGCCTCTTCTTTGTTCTTGCAAACCCTTGGCTTTCTCCTTCTTTTTCTCCTCCCTTGAACTACCAAGTTCGGCCTCCGCTCAACAGCTTCCGCCGCTGTTGAGCGGCACTGAAGAGGAGTCACCGTTGAAAAGGAATTCAAAGCAGTAGTACTAGCTGGTAGTTGGGAACTGAAACGATTTTCCGTCGAGAAATTGGTCACGAAAGGGTCATTGCTGCTGTATGGGGTTGCAGATATAGTATCATAGATCATGCAGTTCAAAAGCTCATTGGAAGACAGGGTTTCAAGTGCCATTTCTCTAAAATCTGCAAAACCACAACCTACACCTCCAAACAGTATAATTTGAAATACTAGAAACTTGCGGTTCTAGTTTCATCTAAAGACAAAAATCACTCTCTAGCTGAACCCCAACACTTGAAAATTTGAGAGCGAGCGAGAGAGAGATTAAAATGAAGTTTTTGTTTTTTGAAAGGTAAATTTATTTATATTGTAAAGATTAAAATGAAGTTGAGGAGGGGGCTTTGGGAGTATTGGCAGGGAAATGCATAGAGAGAAAGAAGTGCACGTGAGAGGGACAGGAAAAGAAGAAGCTCTCTTTTGTGATAGCAAAAAGTGAGGGAAAAAGAAAGAAGCTCTTCACTCAGCCTTTTTTTAGATTTGGGTTTTGTCTTCCCGATTTCATAGATGCTGTCAAACACTGATCACTGGCACCAGCCTCTGCAATGGACAGTGTTGTGGTGGGGGGACCCAAATCTATATAGAAATATGCATACCAACAACACAACAGTGCTGGTTAAAAGCTACTCTTCACATTCAAATCAGTGTTGTATTGTGCAGGGAAAAAAAAATTTACTGGCTTACGTACTCTTTTGCTAGATTCGCATACACATCATTTTACATACTAAACGTGTGCTTGACAACCCATTTTATGCAAATATAATTGGAAAATTTTTTTCCCAGAATTTTCTAATTTGGTTTCACGGAAATTGGATTGACGTGAGAATCTGCAGAATAGCATATTAAGAGTACTGTAAACCCATCATGCTTAGGCTTAGACTTAGGTTAGGAAGACCTATTAGACTTATTAAAGTGATTTTTGAGCATTTTCATGAATCATGATCGCTACTGAAACAACTTCTCCCCCCCCCCCCCACCACCTTGATGTCAGTTATCGACCCAGCTTTTCTTGAAAGTGAACAGAAATCCATGAAATCGAAGCAGCATCAAAGACTAGACATTTTAGCCTCTTGTGCATTCCCTACCCTTTTCTTTGATTAGTTGCATCGCTTCCCAAAAACCATCGGACTTAGCAATTGATATTCCTATATGAAAAGGCTGTAATTTAAAAGGACTCAAAAACTTTCTGCTTTATAAATTATACTCAATTGCACCGACAAAAATTGTTGAGATAAATATATACTTAACGATTAATATTGGCCAAAAAATAAGGCACTAAACCAAAGTTAAAAGCATTGGCACAAAAAGAAAATCGACAATTAAAAGTATAGTTGTAAATATTTACAGGCATATACCAATGACTTAATAGCTCAATGAGTCGGTTCCAAAACTAAAGCATCTCAAATGCAAACCCAGTCTTAACCTAAAGGCAAATATACATATATATATATATATATATTATAGGTACATCCATCAAGAAAATTCACTAAAAAAAATGGAAATAAGGTGCACGAAAGAATTAAAATCAGCCAAAAAGAAAGCTCGTAATGTGAAGCCTAGAAAGAAAAATGGTAAAAGTAAGATACTCCGTACCGTATCAATAGGTGTATCATTTTTATTTTGATTTAGATACGTATCAATATTGTATATTTCGGTATATTGTTTCAAATTTATCAAAGTTTCAAATTTTTTAATTTATATATATGAAAAATATTTCAAATATGAAATAAATGAGATTAAATAAATTTCATATATTAAATATTTATCAATTATATATAATGTTCTAAAAAAAACTTCATTAAATATAAAAAAATTAATATCAATTAAGCAGTAAGGCGGAAATCTTGTAATGATCATTAAATTTATCAATAATTATGTCTAATATTTATCAAATTTATTAGTAATATTTACAATACTCATCAGATTTAAGATCAATGTTGGTTTAATTTTTTTTACAAGGTTATATTATGTACTGATCGGTATAGTTATTTTCAGTTGGTACTACCTAAACAGGCTTGTACCTACCGATATAGTTAGTACAGGCTGAAACCAAAACCGAAATAAAAGTAACTATTATCGATACCGTTATATGTTGAAATTGATACATAAAGACATGTATCGATGAAAGACACAAATAATTAATTATTGCTTTCATTTTTTTTGTTCATATATAATTAATGATTGGTGATGTGCTCAAATTTTACTTATTGTAGCTTGTCATTGCTGATCAGTCTTAGTGGAATGGAATTGTATCTTTGCACCAAACATCAAAACATACATATTCAAAATCATATTTACTGGGGTTCCTCTCTTTCGTACAAAAATGCTAGCGTACAAATCAACAGGACATGAAAGCAAAGTATGGGTTTAGCACAAAAATGCTTCATTAATTATTACGATGTTGATTTAATCAAAACAATAAATGTGATGCCTTGTTTTAGTTCAAACCCAATTATTAATCTTCAACTGAAAAAAAAAAAAAATCCGACGAGGCCCAAACTACTTTAAAATATAATTATAAACACTTACACACCCATGACAATAGCGGTGTTTCCTAATATTCTATGTTATAAAACCTAAAATAGCACGAGGAAGATGTCGAGACTCGAGCCATTGCTATATGCTCGGTGTAGTGTAGTTTACTAGTTACACTCCTTCAATTTGCATTTGCGTGCCATGTATATACATTTATGTCAAACTTTGACCAAAAGCATAAATACAAATACGTATATATACGTATATACAATATTATGCGGATGTCTATATAGATGTATGCATCGGTTGGCACAAGCGCGTGTGAACGAGAGAGAGAGAGGGAACTGTTGCCCTTTAATGGTGAAGACTGATGGAGTGGACCATGCATGGTCCACTTTGTCAGAGACATTGCAGGGTAATCCATGTGACCGTCAGCTTCCTACACTAAAGTACTATAAAAGTTAAGAAATCTTCCGCAATCTAATCTCTTACACTTTTTCCAGTTTTTTACCTTTCATAATTCATACAGTCATACTGATTGGCTAAGTTGTCCCCAGATTTTCCTCTGGTATTTGTCTTTTAATTCTTCTGTACAAAATTAATGTCAGTATCTACACCTCGTAATAAACTCCAAAACTATACATACGATATCTGATAGCCAATAGCCATCCATATAATGAGTTGTAGCTTCAATGAAATGTGCCAAATGGGCACATCATATGGGCAACATAACATATAAATGCATGTGCATTTCCATGTGCATGAACATGGCATGCTCGATATTTTTAAGGGACCATGACCGTACTAGCATTACGTCAATAGATGAGCCTTGATAGCAAGAAGACGTTTAATGGTTAACGAATAACCTATGCCATAACGTATTGAATGAGTAGAGTTTCTTTATGAGTAATATACATAAAAATACCAAATAATTAGAAAAGAACAGTTCATGCATGTAATCTAAACTAATAGAGGTGATAAACATTAATTTTATAAGGAGAGCACTCTAATAGTATGGTTATATTGAAGTTAAGTTTCCACCATTTAAATTATACTATCACTATGTCCATAAAATGTTTACCTCATGTCCAACATTCATATCAATTTTATAGATGCTAGCATTATACATATCAGTATGTAAATTAAGCTGTTTTGAAGACCAGTTGCTTCAATTCGACAACAAAGTCAGATTACTTGGGGCCTTTAGATATAAGAGTTAACCTACAAAAATTTTAACCCAACACCACAAAAATCTATAGTTCCAATGACAATAGACGATGCAAAAGCATAGACAATCAGGAATAAAAGGGTTGATGCCTAACGCAGATGACCCAAACAGTGTATCCGCAGGCAAGTTTACTTGCACTGTAAGCACATTTGCCTGCACAAATAAAGCAAGAAAACCTGTTGCGTTGTTTCTTTGAGTCTAAGGAGGAATATAAAGATATGAAAGACGAGGATGTTTACTTTACCAGCAGAAAGGAAGCCAATAAATTTCGGTCAAATGCTTTTTCAAGAGCTGAAATTTTGGTCACATGGACGTAATAAGAAATAATTAGTATTGGCAAAAGCTGAA
>JAQSVH010159534.1:0-24930 GCA_029448705.1 Adansonia digitata | reverse complement strand
AAAATCAAAATAATTTACGAAAGAAAGAAAAAAGAAATGTACCTCTCTCTAAATAAAAACTCTTAATTTCAATAGAACTCAAAAATAAAGTTTTGCAAGGACATTTTCTTGAAACTAATTTGAAAAGCTAAAAGGAAGTAGAAACTAGCCAACTAAAAAAAAGAAATGTAGTAGAAATAAAATCCAAACAAAACTTGGTAGAAAACTACTTTAAAATCATCTTTTCTTTTTTCTTTTCAAGCTTCCAAAAGTGGAGGTTTTTTTTCAAAAATAAAGTCGCAAAAATGGGAGCTCTCATGAACCAAAAAGAGAAAAGGAAAAAAAAACTATTGTTTTACTTGAAAATGGCATAAGTGTATGGCTAAAATGGCTATCTTTTTTTTTTAATAATGCGTTTGATTTTTTATTGCTTGTTTGATGAAATTTCATCAATGGGTGTCATATTCTCCATGCCTAGTGTCATAAGCCCTTTACACATCTCACCTAAGGATGATAACTATCAAATCTCATGCCATCCACCTTTTGGATTTAGTTGGGATGGAACTAGATTATGTTGCATGAGAATTGAATTCTAACCACTCTAGTTCATGGGCAACCAAATTAGATATGATTGAAATTAAACCGATTTTGTTGGAAAAAGAATCTAATTGGAACTAAATTAGTTCCATGTGAAATGGCAATTTGTTGAAATTAATAATTCATGGAATAATGAATAAAAATTGAATTAAAATTCTTATATTCAAAGAGTTAATTAAAATTTTACATATAAAAAAATTCAATTAGAAATCCAATCATGAAAATTTCTAATTAAAATACCATAAGAAAAAAAATTAAATTGGAGAATTTATTATGTGAAAATTCAATTGAAAAATAAAATTAGATAAAAAGTCTAAAAAAAGTTTTAAGGAATCAAGCTCAAATATCCCGGGAGTTTTCCAAAATTGCATATATCTAATATTTAATTCCCCTAAAGATGGTTAGTAGAAAATTCCATGCATTAATTTCCTACATGGGATATTCATGCATGAATTAAAATAAGAATGAATAAAATAAGTGAAAATAAATAAATAAGGAAATCATAAGTGTTAAATTCTAAAAGGAATTTTTTTAACTAAATTGAAAATTTTTACATGTAAATAAAGCAATTAAAAATTCTAGACTCATAAAAGTTTACAAATAAAACCCTTACGAAAAAAATCTATATTTGAAAAAATGAAAAATTCAAAAAATTTAATTAGAGTTTTAAATGGTTGAATTTGTCTTAATTTATTAAAAGTATAAGAAAAGTAAAAAATCATAAACTCAAAGAAGTTCTACGAAAAAAATCTTATAGAGAAGAAAATTGCGTATTTTGGAAACAAGAAAATTCCAAAATAGATTGAGTTTAAAAAAAGCTGAACTCAACACATTTTCAGAAATATTAATCGGTAGAAATAAAAAATCCAAAATCTAGAGCAATCTTTACTGAAAAATTTTTTGTGAGCAGAAAACGGTGGTATAATAAAAATTTGAAATTGAATAATAAATTTGACAATTTGACATCTCGTGATATAAAATGTCAATATAGACTTGTTCTTAAACATTTTGGATTTTTAGGAGTAATTATCAGCATAAATATTATATGGGTATCGATAAAAATATACGATAATTAACTTTCAAAATTTCACGAAAAAATTTTGAAATTTTTTAAGAGTGGGAAATTTGACCGTGATATCATATCTAACAATTTATTTCAAAATTCCACAAAAATAAATTTAAAAGCTAATTGTTCCTCTTCAACATTCATCTTTTTCTATCCAAGATATGTGCTCTATGCACCTTAAAACTATAATTTTTTGACTAAGCACATGAACAGTTGTCTTGATATGACTGAATAGGTCTCAAAAAGGCTTGGTCCGCTTAGAGGAGATCAACCCCAGCTAGGATGATCGCTTAGTTCTTTGATCTTAAATATTTCAGATTATTAGAGAATAGGCCAGAATAAAATTAGGTGCCTATAGGTGCCTCTCTTTCTCCATTGCTATGAATTAAGAATAGCGCAAATGACCAAAGACAATCTTTTGTTCAGACTATAAGGTTTTAGGAAACTAAATTTCAACAAGTAAGTAGCAAAAGGTTCTTATGGAAAATTCAAAATTTAAAGATGACCAAGGGTAAAACCTTAAATCGAAAAAGGTGACTAAGATGAAACCTAAGTCAAAAGGTGACAGGGTGAAACCTAGGTTGGAAAGATGACCATGGCAAAACCTTTAGTCAAGATGATTGATTATGGCGAAACCATATTAGTCAAAAAGATTACCAAGTGGAACTTTTAACTGAGAAGATAACTAAGACAAAACCATGAGTCGAAAAGACTAATCATGGCAAAACCATATCAGTCAAAAAAATGACTAGGGTGAAACCTATTAGTCAAAAAGATAATCAGGATAAAACCATCGATCAAAAAGGTTGACTAGGGTGAAACCATAATAGTTAAAAAGGACTAGTAGGGTGAAACCTATTAGTTAAAAAGATGACTAAGGTAGAACCTTCAATAGAAAAGTTTGACTAAGGAGAAACCATAATAGTCAAAAGGGATGACTGGGGCAAAACCTATTAGTTAAATAGATGATCAAGGCAGAACCTTTAATCAAAAAGTTTGGCTAGGGTGAAAAAATAATAGTTAAAAAAGATGACTAAGGTGAAACCTATTGGTCAAAAAAATGACCAAGGCGAAACCTTTAGTCAGAAAGTTTGACTAGGCCAAAACCATAATAGTCAAAGAAGACAATTAAGGCAAAACCTATTGATTGAAAAAATGACTAAAGTGAAACCTTTAGTCAATTTTCTTGATCAAGGAGAAACCACAATAGTCAGAAGACAACTAGGGCAGAACCTATTAGTCGAAAAGATGATCAGGGCAGAAGCTTTAATCGGAAAGATTGACCAGGGAAAAACTATAATAGTAAAAAAGACGACTAGGGCAAAACCTATTAGTTTAAATATAACTAGGGTGAAACCTTCAGTTGGAAAGTTTTACTAAGGTGAAACTGTTAAAGAGGATAACTTGGGCAAAACCTATTAGTCAAAAAGTATGATTAGCTAAAACCTTCAATTGAGAAGATTAATTGGGCCAAAAACCATAATAATCAAAAAAGACATCCAAGGCAAACCTATTAGTTTAAAAGATAACTATTTGGATGGAGATAATGTCTAAGTTTTGACCCATTTGAGTGGATATAGGTCTTAATTTTTAGTTATAAGGAAATTTGCACACCTGAATAGCTGTCGCTTCCAAAATGTTTTACTCAATTTTTGGCCTATGAGAAGGACACAAGTTCAATAGCCACCACTAAAATATTTGGATATGCCATCAAAGATTTTGAAAATTTTCTAGTTACCACCACCTAAAACATTGGATACACTACTAGGACTTTGACATTTTATTTTGATTACAACCATCAGAAGCTTTCGATATATCACCAAAGACTTTGACATTTTATTCTTGTTACCACCATCAGAAGCTTCGACCAAAGACTTTGACATTTTATTTTGGTTACCACCATGAAAAACTTTGGATGCATCACTAAAGACTTTGAAAGAATTCTATTACCACTACTAGAAGCCTTGGATACACCACCAAACTTGTTTTTTAGATTAAATTTTTTTTAAATGCTTTGAATTTCATCGTTGAGGACTTGCTTTTTAAATAAACTCTTTTAAATGTTTTAAATTTTACCACCAAAAACTTGATTTTATTTCAGTTATCACCATAAAAACTTTGGATGCACCACCAAAGACTCATAAAAAATCTTAAATGCTTTAAATTCTTCTACCAAAGGCTTTAGAAATGCATTTGGATGATCCAAGGTTGATGCAATTATAGTTACTTACGTATGTTATGATCCCATAGATGATAAGATTGTTTGAAGAAACCAAACGATGAAAATAAGCAATTTTTAATGTTTAGAATGATGTAAATGCTCATGAAACGATGTGGATGCAAGTATTAATAATGAGATAAATGCTTGCAAAATGATGCAAATATCGATCTCATTTAATAGAGCAAATGCATGTGAAATAGTGCAAATACAAATATTAGTAAAGAGGCAAATGCATATGAAACAATGCAAATATTAATGTCACCTCATGGAAAAAGTTTATGTGAAACAATGTGAATATAGATGATAGTAGATGAAGCATATGCTCTAAACTATACAAAGATCAAAACATTGTTTGGCTATTTTTCAAGTCTAGCCCAACCATTTTTGTTAGTTTCAAATCAAAATCACTTTGATCTTCTATATTTTGTAATTATCTTGCCCCAATGATTTTAAAATTAAAATTTCTATTTCACCTTCTCTTTCTAATGGGTCAAGTATTATCCCAATTTGATGCTTTTCAATAAAAAAACTTTTGTCTCTTTTCATAACATCTCTTAAGTTTCTCTAAACAATTATCTCATTGAAAATATGTTTAAAATCTTCGATTAAAAGCATGAAATGTTTAAATCTTTTGAAGACTAACGATCTTTTATTGGAAAATTTCTTGAATGATAATATATTTTTCTCAAAGTGGCTTGAAAAGCTTAAAAAATACGGGTATGGCCTATTTCATAACAGATAGAATACATGCCCCATGTTCCTAGGCTGAATGGATCAAGTCATATGAAATATGAATTTCTTTGAATATAAAAAAAATTATGTTTCTTTAAGTCTCTTAACTATTAGCACTTTGATAGGTACCAAGATTGACATGAAGGGTTTAAGAACATAAGGATCAAGTTGGAAAGAGGACATATTTAATTTTCAATGTTGGTTTCTCTAGATGAGGGTTGACAACCTAACGTACTTTAGGACTATTAGATGTCCTTAAATTTTTTCAAAATGGTTTTTTTTCTTCCAAAATTTTAGTAATTCCTATAAATGATATTAGCGATTTTTCTTGTTTCACTTTAGACTACTCATTTTTGGGTTTTTACCTTAGAACTTCATTCTTTTCATTTCTTAATTTTTTTTTCTTGGATTACTTCATCATGCTTTAAGAAGAGCTCATAACCTTTCCAAAAAAAACTTTTCCTAAGGAATCAGTATATCAATTTACATAATCATACTTGGTCAAAATGAACTTTTCAAGGTACATAATGTAGGCCAACATTCAAGATTTAGAAAGAATGGATCTAAAGGCCCAAATAAAATGTTTAAGCTAATTAGATAATGGGTCATTTTATTTCATAAGGAGCTCATCCTTCTTATTTTGCTGGAGTATTGCATGTCCTTATTTTCGTATCTTGTCTTCCCTTTTCATTTCTTTTTCTTTTTCTTTACACCTTTTTTTTTCATTTTATGCTTTTTTTTGTTTCTATTCTATCTTTTTTCTTTTGTTCTACTTTTTTTATCCTATAGAGAACTGTAGATTTTGGAAAACTCAACTCATTTTGCATTTTCCTCAGAATGTCTAGAATTTTTTTAGAAATTTAAATTGGACACCCCTCACATTTTTTCTAATTTTCCTCATCCATCTAGTGTGAAGGGTGATCGTTAATTAAGACTTACAAGAAAATAATTTTTTAGGCTCAAAGGGGGAAAGAAATAATTTTTTTATATCTATGAAAGAGTGATGAAAGAAGGCTATTTATCTATTTAAACACAGCTACATAATCTGAAAGGTCATTCCTCAAGAAAAAGATTCTCTATAAGTATCATCACACAATAAGGCATTTTAATTTTTTTTCTCTTTTTTCTTTTTCAAAAATTCATGCATATATTCCCTTTTTCTCTTCAATTTGCGAGATGTTTCATTATTCAATTTATCACCAATAAGAAATCAGGTAATGCAAAGAGTCATGTTTTTAAGGAAAATATTATGCTCAATTTCTCAAAAATTACAATGATGGTAGTGGGTTATATTTAAAATGATTGGAAAGAAATAAGACTTAGAAAGGTTTTATTAAGGACATGAGGGCAATTAAATAAGTTTTGGGTACGATCTTTTGCATAATCCAGATACCACAATTATGTTCCCTAAAAGAATATTTCATTTGTTTAGTTTTCAAAGAAATTCATAAAATTTTGGAAGCTTCATTCTATCACTCTTCGCCTAAGGAATCATGGTTTAGGAACTTTAAAGTTACTACCTTAAGGTATTGAGTCTTTCAAATGATCATGGTTTTATTTAGAAGGAAATAAATGCAAGGGTATGAGCTTATTTTCAACATTGATCATTTATATTCTTAAGACTTTTTCATCATCATGTTTTTGCTTTTTCGGAAACAATCATCTTATCAAAAATTCAATATTCAAAATATGCATGTTTTATAAAATGATGTCAATTTAGAGACAAGGCTTTTTGAAATAATAGTTACACCAATTACTGTATGGTATAAGTCCCTTCTTACTAACCTGCTTGTCTTAATGTTTATGGCTTTCTTTTCTCTAAAGCTTAACTTCTTAGAGTTGATGAGGTTTTAGACTTTGTATTTCAGAGTGGGACAATCCTCTATTGGGTGGTCGAATTACTATAATGATAATCATAACACTAGTTGGCGTCATACTAATCCAGATATGGGGGCTTTAGAGGCTTGATTTGGATAGGTGTCAAAAGGTGATTCTTGATGAGCTCGAGTAAACCTCGGTATAAGACATGGGGATCTACTTAAATCGATTTCAATTTTGCTTCTTACGTCACTCTGATTATTCTTCTGAGCACTTGGCTTATGTACAGATGTGAAAGTGGGTGTAATTGTAAGCATTGGTTAAAAAGAACCTTAGAATCCGTTATCCATGATAGGATAACATGGCTAGTAAGGGTGATATCAATATTGACCAAGATTTGTAGGTGGTTATTTCATTTGGAAAATGGCTTGGATTTCTTGTTCCTTTATAGTTGTTTTTTTCTTCTTTGCCATAGGCACATCACTAACTTATATCTTTTCATTTTTTATGGCATTCTTAATCATTTCCTTAAAAACCACTATATCACCATATTTTTTTGTGGCACTTCATCTGAGTTTGTTAAAGAATGGATCTGGTAACATATTCAAAAATATCGATGCTATCTTTTTTTCCTATTAAGGCAGCTACACTTAGGCCATTGCATCTCTCGATTTCTAGGCATACTGCTTGAATGTTTCCATTGATTTCTTCTCCATATTCTAGAGAAACAATCAGCCTGGTGCCCAATCCAAAAGCATTAGTGAAGTCCTCCTAACACTGGATTTGACTCTGATTCAAGTCATTGTACCATCTTGCTACTAATCCTGATAAGCTTTCTTAAACACAATGAATGAGAAGCTTGTCGTTGTGTACATAATCATTTTTCTAATAAACATTTTGATGTGTTCCTACAAGGACATGGTGTAATTGAACTTTTCGAAGTTCGAAGTCCGATATCTTAAACTTAGGATGAAGGATTAGATCAAATACCAAGCTCAACCCATTTATATCCACATTACTGAAGTCCCCGACTCCTTCTATAATTTTAAGCCTCTTTTCAAGGAGTTGGTATTTTCCCTTTTGCTCTCAAGTTTGACTCTTTTTTGGGCCTTGAGTCTGAGACTTTTGTGCCGCAAGAGCTTATCAAGGTCTGCCTTTAGATCATCCAAAGTAGAATCTGAGCTTGCATCCGTTGCCCTTTGGCGAGCTTTAGGGTTAACATGAATTTGTATTATAGGACTGAATCCCATAAGTTAAGTACCTTACGGTGGTTGCCTCTCTACTCCACATGAGCCAGCAATAGATAGGGTGATTCTTTTCATTTTCTAAATTTATATTTTCATACTCTTTCCCTTTAGTAGTCATTATTTCCATCAACTTAAGGATTTATGCTTGCATTTGCTATTATTGTGTATCATTCATTTCCTGTGTTTCATGATAGGTTTACCTTTGTCATTTCTATTTGTACAAAATATTTGTCTTCCATGGTCAATAATGGTTGATTATCTGGACAATTCTCAGTCAAAAGAGAAAATTCTTTTAGAAAACTCTTAAATTCAAACAAACCTTTATTCTACCACTTCACCCTTATGAAATGCATGTCATGAATGAATGCATGTATGAATGCACATACACATATAAGTGCAAAGATGAAATTAATGTAATGTCAAAAAAAAGTTTATAACAAAGTAATATCAACAAATATATACAAAAGGCTTATCGTCAGGAAAGACTGCTCCAAAAGAAATTAAAGCATTGTGGTGCCTAAGGAAAAAATTATCAATCTTATTTTGGGTAGCTCGATGTTCGTTCATTTTGCCCGTTGTATTTTATTACAATATAGTAATATACAAAGAGGAGAAAAAAAAGACTTGTCTTTTTTAATATGGGAATTAATATGGGAAAAATTGAAGTAACCTTAGGCGAATCCATTAGGTCATTACGATGCCTATTAAGGCAAATGTAATAGACTTGTCTCTGGCGATGATGTCCGTACATCATCACCTAACCTATACATCTAGGTCATGTAACCAAGGCCTTATAATGCCTTGCAAGTCAAAAAACAATCATATAGTGAATGACAATGTTCCTTCATTATCATTGATATCTAGATAAAAAATGACAACACCTTCTGAGGTGAAGTAAGGATCATACCATAAGCGATGATTCTTGTTCATCATCGTCTGATTTACATGTTCAAAACATAAAATAAATAAGAAACATTCCCCTTATGTACCTAATTCGAAAACCTCCAAAAATTAGGTATGGCTCTAGCTAGATAAGGCTCTTATAGTTCATTACATGAAGTTCGGGTTGGACATCTAGTTAGGTTCCAAAATCGTTCTTTGAGTCCCAAAAAAACTAACAAGGCACATTGAATCCTTACCATCTTAGGTTTTTGACAGAAAAGGTTTAATTTGAGTGGAAGTATTTTCCAAGGCTATGCGAGGGCTAACATCCCTCGAAGGCATAAGAATTTACACTCGATAGGTTTTTCACTAGCCTGTGCTAAGGTAACCATCACAAAGGCAGAGCTACTTCACCCTTTCCTAAAATCTTTAGCAACCTATAGACCCTTCATATGCTTGGAGAAGAGTCTAATGTTATGCGTGCATACAATGTGTAAGGGGGAACGAATAAACCTTTTATGACTCGACTCCTTTAAAAATAATAAAATCCCTATCTTCAATTCCCCGTAAAACATATAAAAATAAATATATAAATAAAAAAGGCTAGGGAAAATATGAACAATATATGCCAAAATATACATATAAATAAAAAGGACAAAAAAACTCATTTTGGAAATACCAGGAATTATAATTAAATATCAATTGAAATTGAATCAATCAAAATTTTAGTTAACACATAACTAATTTCAAGCCCAACTCTCATAAAGTCCCTAGTGGAGTTGCCAAGCTATCACAACGTGGTCGAGACATGAATCCCAACTCATTGAACTTAAAAAGTGGGTGAATCACTTGTGTCTATATATTTATTTTTTTATGTTTAGGGATCGAGTCGTCAAGGTGAAATGCTTACTTGACTTAGCCTAAAACAGTCGTTGCAAAATGATCATTTCTCTTAGAGTCGCCACCTATCTATTTATGAGAGTGGTCACCTAGCAGAATCTGTCTTTGAGGGCTACAAAAATCTTGAAAAGGAACTTTAAAGTCTACATTAACTAGAGATCATGTGGAAGGTTTTTGGAGTCGATTACAATCATAAATAAGGATCAATTCCTCATGTGACACCCTAAAATTGATACCTTTAATTACATGTTAATTTAAATAAAAATTTTGCTTTTATAAAAAATGATAAAAACTTGTCCTAAGATTCAGTTTCAACAAAACATACTAAACTAGACTTTAAAGACTTAGATTTGGTCAAAGGGACCAAAATATCCCCTAAAGTATAACTTCAAAATGAAAGTATCTCGATAACTCTAATGAACTCAATTTTAAGATAAAATCACTATAATGTCTTCTAAAGTATACCTTTGACATGAAAATATCTTGATAACCCTAAAAGACTTGATGATGATATGAAATTATTAACCTATCTCTAAAGTGCACTTTTATCATGAAAGTATCCCAATGACCCTAAATGACTCGGCTCTTAAGTTAATATTACCAAAATGCCCTTAAAGCATACCTTTGACATGGAAGTATCCTGATAACCCTTAAAAACATGATAATGATATGGAATGACAATCATACCCTTAACAGGTAACTTATGCAAATGTGACCTAAAATAAAAAATGCAAAAAAGTCTATAAACTTTTCAAAATTACACCTTAATCCCAAAATGACCTATATAGTGATTTGGACAAAGGAATGATTTAGATACTGATTTAGGTATCAACTCAAACCCATATATTGAGCCTTATACAAGCCTAACCATGTTTAAACCATATCAAAGTCCTAGAATAACTCGAGGATAAGACACTTGGGAAAACATTTCTTAGTTTTTACTCCTTTGAACCATTATTTTATTTAGGTGATGATGAACGTACATCATTGCCCATGTGTTTAATTTTGCCCCTTTGATAGATCACTGGGGCACCCCATTATGGTATCGAATGAATAGTTAACACTTATCTTCTTTTAGGTGAAACACATGAGTGTTATCACCTATGCTTCATTTAAGGCCCTTACATTGCCCTTAAACCAATAAAGTTGACCCAGTCAAGCCATTATGCTATCTGAGTGATGGCTTAAAGAATGTTCACCAATAACTAACGATGGATATGTATCATTACCTAGTTGGTCAATTCCATCTTAGGGGTTTCGTAGCACCTCATTAAGGGCAAAGTTAATCTGATTAAGCTGTTACATTGTCTGACCAACAACTAGCAATTATTGCATTCTTGTAGACTACGGCATGTTAAGGCTACCATCTAAAACTCTACCAAAGGCTCGATATCACCTTTAAAGGAATGAAATTTAACTTGATTAAGTCACAATGTTGTCTAATTGATGGCCTGGCACCAACCACTACTTGGTAATGATAAATAAATATTGTCACAGAGGTTGCTAGTTTTAACTTGAACAAGTTCCATCCAATTGCAAGATTTCAACTTGGACATATCATTGTACTCTTTATGTCAATTTGTATCATGAAGGAAGAGTAATTCTTTCTTTGATCCTCTATGACTACCGTGAGGCATCATAACGCCTATTATCGAGGCAATTTTTGTGATTTATTTTTTTGTTGCTTTTCTTCTTTATCCTTACCAGTATTCTTTAACATTTTATTGCCTAATTGTTTCTCGTGTTTGTGTCACAAGCATCATTTCTTGCATCAAACATGTAGAGACAATTGAATAAGGCAATGCTGAATGAACACCATAATGTCCAAAGGATTTTTGCCCTAATTGGTGTCATATTTCCCTAATAAGGTCTAGGGCATAATTCTTTCATTCTTATGGATTCCCTCCCCTCAAAAACCACACTACCATGGCTAGTGCACTAGGGATGCAACATGGTGCTTTTGATACATTCCATGTATCACTCCCCATAATGTTTGTAATCTTAAAAATAGATTTCCATGATAACATTTTCATGCTTGTAACATTAACATCCTCATTGCATTTACTTGCATACATTCATTCATGACACATGGAGTAATAGTCCTCATTGGAGTAGGAATTCCTCTAAAGTAGATTCATTGTTCTATTATGAGGCATCAAGATTGATTAAAGCCATTGATCATGGAGAACAATTCCTAAGCTAAGATTGAAAGACTGAAACTTATGCATAAAGAGGTCTAAGAACAAATACTACATAAAAGTAAGGAATTGCAAACCTATGTTGAGGAAACTATTATCGGCCTCAATGAAAGAAAAAAAGGTAAGCTAGTGCAACTGATATCAGAAAAGGGTCAAAAAATTTTGAAGTTCTCTCACTGGTAACACAAGAGTTACACCTTTCCAAGAATGAGCATTCCAAGAGCAACAACCTTACACAACACTAATCCTGCCAATGCACCCAAGTATCTGCATGAATTTGACTAACAACACCTACACATCCTAAATTTTGTGGGCAAAGTACTAAATCTTTCTTAGCCCATCCATTGGTTCTCGATCTGAATGACATAATGGAGCAAGAGAAACCCAATGGCGCCTAACCTTTGAAAACTCTAAAAGACTTTAGCAAATACCAATTGCTAGAAAAATAGTTCAATGCAATCGAGGAGAATGACAAATTCAGAATCGTGGGTGCCATATCTTTGAGCCTAGTTTCAAAACTCATCATTCTACCCCAATTCAAGGTACTAAAGTTTAAAAAGTATAATGGGACCATGGATTTGACTAACCACATTATATGTATTACCGAAAAATGGCTAGGCATGAAAAGAATGAGAAACTTTTGATTCACTACTTCCAAGATAGTCTTACTAGGGTAGCTGCTTGATGGTACAATGAATTGGAAAGAGCTAAGATCTAACCATGGGTTGATTTTTCTAGGGCTTTCTTAGACTAGTACAAACACTTTTTTGATTAGGCACTTGATAGGTTATCTTTGAGAAACATAGAAAAAAAGCCACCAAGAATTTTAGGTAATATGCCCAAAAATGGAAGGAAAAACGGTACAAGTACATCCATCATTAAAAGAGAAAAAGATGACCACATATTTTGTGAAGGCACTACATGCACTTTTCTATGACAAGCTTATAAGAAATGCCACAAAAAACTTTGCTAATCTGGTCATGTCTAGGAAATGATCCATAATGCAATCAAAAATGGAAAACTTGAAAAAGGAGAGCCATCCCACACTAAGGGACTGAAAATACCTATAAATGAAAAAGAATAGGTCCAAAGATTTATCTTTGATAGGCAACTGACAAAGGGTTTTACCATTCACCACCCATACATTGTAAGCCAAATGGTTCACCCGACTTAAGGTAATGTCATATCAAATCTTATATTAAGTTCTTGCCCACTGACATCTTTTTCGATGCACAACTTAATACTTATCAATCCAACTGGACATACTTATCAGCTAAAGGGGTTAAGGAATGCTCAAAAAATAGAGGGGAAATTAAAATGGAATCCTTATAAAGTTGATCCTGGTGTCATACATAGAATTAATTCCTTGGCTTATAAAGATCAGCTGGTTGTGCCAATTTATTCTGAGCCTCTAAAACTAAGCTATTTAGATGGCCATGATGCTATCATTGCTTGCGACTACTACATCACGAGTATGGGTCACTCTACTGAAGAATACTGGGCTCTAAAAAGAAAAGTGCATGAATTAATTGAAGCAAGACAATTAGATCTTAACCAACTATGAGAATGAAATGAGATGTGTGAACTTAAAGCAATAGAGGCATCCCAATTTGGCATACTTTATGTGAAAAGCTTTTGTCTTTAAAATGTAATCAACATGTTTTTAACTTTAAAAAGCTTTTGTCTTTTAGTTGTAATCAACATGTTTTGAACTTTGAATTGTGTATTTAATGAAAACATGATATTAGAAAGTCTCGAGAATACTAATGATTGCTTGCACTTTTCATCTTTCTTTCAAGCTTTTTATGCATAAAGCTGACTAATTGAAAAACCTAAGACTTCAAGGAATCAATTTTTAAATGCCATGAACCATGCCCATATGGCCATACCAAAACCATCAAATAGACAAAAGCCTTGACTTTGGCTAGTAGTAATGAGAACCAATTTCTCAAAATTTATAGAACCCTTAGGAACCAGACAAATGTGATATTCTCCTAAGAATCCTATTGATGGTAATTTAACATGTATTAAAATTGTACCAAAAATATCCACCTTATTCTCAATAAACCAAAACTTAAGCTACTAAGCCAACCGCGAAAACTTATTAACTCTCATCTTAGGGTAACACCATAAAACTACCTTATGTCTCTAGCAAGACTTTCTAGACCATATCCTTTCCTATCAATTCATACATTTAATCCATTTCACAAAAGCCTTTTTCAAGGCACATCTTAGGTCTTACCATGCC
This sequence comes from Adansonia digitata, assembly GCA_029448705.1. Classification (NCBI taxonomy): domain Eukaryota; kingdom Viridiplantae; phylum Streptophyta; class Magnoliopsida; order Malvales; family Malvaceae; genus Adansonia; species Adansonia digitata. The sequence goes on along the minus strand of JAQSVH010159534.1, from coordinate 11,042 downwards.
CATTAGCTCTAATTCTTCCCTATCATTTCAATACCTTAAGATTAGAATTCCTTGTCAACATATGTTACCTATAGCCCAAACCTTAATATCTCATAATTTACCAGTAGTGGCAAATCAAAAATGGGGTATACCCAAGCATTGGAGTGAAAAAGGGAATTAAGGCATGCATGTGAAAAAAAAAAGAGAGGAAAATGACAACTGAATGCAACATCATGTGATAAGATGCTCAAATATTTTTTTCAAAAGGACATTTTCCAAGGAATGACTCTTCAGTTCACATTGCTATGCTTAAGATAAAAAATGTCCATCATTCATCTTCCTTTCAAAAGTTAGAAGTTCTTCCTTATTGCCCCTTTAAGCCTAGTAAGTTCATTATTTTAAAACCCTGATCAAGGATCACTTCTTGTATTAGGGGGCAGGAAAGCCATTTAAGGAATATGGGGGCAGATATCCCATTTTAGAATGTAAAAATGCACGACATCAAGGAGCAGGTACAAAACATACCAATTTTCCAAAATCTAAGATTTTTCCAAGAAAAGTACAAAAAGCAAGCAAAAACACAAAATGAAAAAGAAGGAAAAATAAAACCAAAAACAAAAGCAAAGTTAAGATAAATGGAACAAAGGATAAAGAAACAAGGACATGACAAGTAAAATAAATGGATGCCTTTATGAAAAAAATTGATCTTTGATGCAACCACCCCTATACAATAGTTGCCTTTATACCCTTTCTTATAAAACCATGAACCTTGGCCTATATTATGGTCCTTGAAAAATCCATTTGGATCAAGCATAGCCATATGATTTAATGAACCCATTCTTTGGGAAATTATTCTTTTGATAAATTTTGAGACTTCTTAAAAAGCATGATGATGCAATCAATTAAAAAAGAAATCAAAAATGGAAAAATTAGAACTCCAGGGTGAAAACCTAAAATGGTAGTCTAAAGTAACATAGATAAAATTTTGGTGCTACTCATGAGATTATTGAGGTCTTGACAAGAAAACTATCAATACAAAGAAATCTAAAGACATCAAAAATTCCAGAACATCCTTAAAGATCATCTTTAAAGGGATTAAATCTTAGAATTAGATTCCTCACCTTTCCATTTCTTGTCTTGGCCAATCTTACTGCCAGTTAAAGTATTGACAATAGGAAGCTTAAAAGAACATCAAATTTGTTTAGTTTTCAAGGAATTCATGTTCTATAAGGATTAGTTTATTCATGGGCCTAGAAGAACAAAGAATCCATTTCACTTGTCTTGAAGCTTCCTTGAACTAATCAAAACCCTTTTTAAGCCCTCCAACTTGAATAAGAAGCCAAATTATCATTTGAGAAATCTTCTAACCATAGGTCATTAATCTTTAAGAGACTCGAATATAATGCTAACTTAGGAGTTTTCATCAAATGAAAATTCTAAGCAAAAACTCAAAGGTTTTTCTAATCATGGGGCAAAGTTGAGATTAAAATGCCTCTTAACTTGAAGAGGGAAAGTATCAAGAAAGGGTAAACCAGATTTGAAAAAGAGCCAACCACAGTCTCATCCTCTATACCTTCTATAAGCATACATGTTATCATTCATGAAAATATATATCATTCTCATAAGAATTTGAGCATCACTCATTAACATACACTTCACTTTAAGCATATTCACCTCATTACTAAATCCAGCATCTGCTTGCATTTGGTAATGGCTAGCCTTGGTGTTTTCACTCACAAGCATCTGCACTCATACCTAGGTGGAATCCACATCACATGCATTCACCTACATCCCTATGCATCCACGCTCATGAACTTTCACGTTTACATGCATCCATGCTCACGAGCATCGACACCACATGCATTCTCACTTACCTATAACCATACTATTGTGCATTCTCATTCACCATAATTGCACTTATGTTCATTTGTATTTATTCATTCGTACCTTTATGCATCTTCCTTCATGGGTAGTTGTACTTATACTCAAACATACCCACATACAAGCATGCTCACTTACTTTTGCACTCATATACACTCTTACTCACTAGCATTTATTCTTCTTCATATCTAATTGTATTCATGAGCATTACCATTCATTTGCATTCTTACTCAAAAATATCGATATTCATCTGCATTATCACTCATAAACATCAACACCCATGTACATTCTTATTCATCATACTTGCACATAGTTGCATTCATATTTATTTATTTGTACTTATATGTATTCTCCTTCATACCTATTTGTAGTCACAAGCATCTATACTCATACTCAAACATACCCATGAACAAGCATGCTTACCTACATTTACACTCCCATGTATTTTCATAATTGAGTATTTGCACTCATGTGCATTCCCATTTATATATGTTTGCACCGATGTGCATTCTCGTCAAGATGCATTTGCCATCGTGTGCATTTGCATTCCTACACATCCACATTCATAAATGGTCAGCATGTTGCCTCACATGTATGTGCATGGGTATCTTGATAAATAGCATAAGCATCATTATCAACTTACTCATGACACCACATAATATGGTATTCTTTCCTTGGCATGACATCATGGCTTGCATCACATTTTCTCTCTTGAAAATATTTTTGACCAAACCTTCAAAACCTCTCTTAAGGATGTTTCATCTAATAATTTTCAGAGCTTCTTTTAAAAATATTTCAAAAACTTATGAAGCCTTTTTTGAGGATATTTTAATAAAACTTACAAAGCTTATCTTAAGGATGTTTCATCAAAAAATTTCAAAGCCTCTCTTAAGGATATTTCCAAAAATTTCCAAAGCCTTCCTTGAAGATGTGATTTCAAAATTCCTAAAGCCTCTTTTAAAGATATTTCATTAAAACTTCAAGGCCTTTCCTAAAGATTTTTTAAAAACCTCTCTTAAGGACATTTTATCAAATCTTAAAAATATTTCGACAAAACTTTCAAAGCCTCTCTTAAGGATATTTCAAGAACATTTGAAGCCTTTCTTAAGGACATTTTGAATGATCCTAAAGCCTTTCTTGAGGATATTTCATTAAAAACTTCAAAGCCTCTATATTTTAAAAGCCTCTTTCAAGGACATTTCATCAAAAAAACCTTTAAAGCCTCTAATGAGGACATTTCATCAAAAAAACCTTTAAAGCCTCTAATGAGGACATTTCATCCTAAGTCTCCCTTAAGGATGTTGTATGCAACACTTTAGAGCTTCTCTTATGGATACCCAAAAGCCTCTCTTAAAGATGTCTTAATCAAGATACAAACCTCTCTCAAGAATGCCTATAGTGTTTTCTATGAAGTTTTTTATAATCTATGTATCGAGTTTATCCATAAAGAACTAGGCACCAATCAACTCTGTCCACCCAAAGCTAGGCACTAATCAAGTCAATCCACAAAGAACTAGACACTAGTGAGTTTGTCCATAAAAACCTAGGCATTAGTTAAGTCTGTCTATAAAGAGTTGGATATCAGTTGAGTATGTCCATAAAAAGCTAGGCACCAATCAAATCAGTCCACAAAGAGCTAGGCACCTATAGAGTCTATCCATAAATAGCTAGGCACTAATCAAGCTTGTCCACAAAGAACTAGGCATAATCGAGTTAGTCCATAAAAAACTAGGTGCCAATTAAGTCCATCCATAAAATGCTGGGCACCCATCGAGTATGTCTACAAAGAGTTAAGAACCAATTAAGTTATCCACAAAGAGTTAGGCACCTACAGAGTCAAAGTCCATATCCGTTGGCACTTATCTAAGGGTTCAAAAGTTAGAAAACCTAAAAGCCCAATAGAAAGGCTAAACCCTATAAAAATTCATTTAGACTTTTATCAGAGTCCCTACCAACATAATATACTCATCGCAGTGAAACATTAATTAAAATCTCATTTTTACAGCACTCTAGAGGCATCATCTCGCCCTAGACAAAATAGGTCTATATTTGTCTATGCCTTGCTCTTGATACTCAACAATAGCCGAAAAGGGGTAGCTGTAAACAACTTGTGTTGACTGGGCCATCATCCGAGGCATCAATGGTTGCTATTTAAGGTTTCATCGGGTCCATTCAATTATGCACAGGTCAGTTACCTATCATTTCTAGCTAAGGTGAGGTATTCGAGAAGTCAAAAGTGTATGAAATCTATATTTTCATAAGTAAGAATAGATGCATGACCTTTAGGTATTAATATAAGCTTTCACATCATTAAAATTGCAAAAAAGCTATTGTTTGTATCAATAGCAAATGCCATGTATTGATACATGGTTAATGGTATCAATATATGAGACTTTTGTATTTATATAAAGTTTTGTCGAAACCAAAATTGCTATTTTGGCCAACTAATATAGATGAAAAGAGTGACGGTATTGATTCCAAGCTCCAAATATTGATACTAGCTTCATGGTATCAATACATTAAGCAAACATTTACTTTATGTATCGATACAAAAAGCATAGTATTGATACCTAGGTAAAAATTTGTCCTAAGTATCAATACAATAAGCGATTATATCAATACCATAGGGCAAATTTTGCCTATTTCATGCATTTTCACACCTTTTCATAGTAACTTCAAAATATGTCATGACTTTGGCTTAAAAAAATCATCCAATCTCAAACATAACTTTTTAAAAATTATACAGACCTAATTTTTGGGCTTAAACATAGGGTTTTAACATTTTTAAGTGGTCTGTTAAGCTTGTTACAAGGGATTTCATGCTATATTGTTGATAGATGAAAGCAAGCTTGACCTTACTTGCTATACTAGCCCATGCATGCTTGTTTCTACTGCCAAAGATGTACATCAACCAATGAAATGCCAAAAGATTACTCATTGGTATAATGAGTCACCACATTATCTCACTTAAATATCCTAAATGCCCTACCTTTGCTAGGTTTTTGATGGCTGAGATTGAATCCTATATAAATATGTTATAAGCTTAGCCAAAAAAACTTAGAAACATTTACATCAGCCTCCATACTTAGAAAATATTCCATTCCCTTAGCTCCTCCATGAGCCCTCTAAAAACCATTATAAAACCCTCTATTTCTCATATTTTTCCTTTTTAACCTTTCCTCATTTGATACTACAGTCCTTAAGCTTCTTCTTTTCATTCCCTTTTTGCTTATCCACTGCAAAATGAAGGAAAAAATGAGCTACAAGTTCAGAAACATTTTGGTTCAATACTACCAATAAGGTTTTTAGAGCTTTGGGGGGTATATTCCTTATACTTTCTTTTTTTTTTACTTATTTGCATTTTCATCACTCTAGTGCGCTCCAATATGCTAACCATGACCTCATTATAGGATTCCTCGTGCATTTTATGGCTTTGAATGTGAGAAACTTAGGATTTATTATGCTCCATTGAACCCTTTATCATGTTTCTTCATTTTTGTGTGTTTGGTTCATCTTGATAATATGTTTTAATGCTATAATAAATTCCAACAAGCTGTTCCTCTTCGTCTAAACATGTTTATATCATTTTCATGGCATATACCTTGATGTCATTCATTGGACTAACATCTTAATGCATTCCCATGCCTATCTCCTTACATGTTATCATCATTTTCATTTTTAAATGTCATTTTTTCTTACTTGAATATGCCTTCCATGTTTATTATCATAAACATCATATTTATTCCATCATATGTTTTTCAAAATGCTTGTTTGTTGTTTGCCAAAAATCTATTTTCCTAAAACCCTTAAGTTAAAGCCATGTTAACCCCAATAAAAGAGGACTAACATAGACTTAAGGTTTGCTATTCATTGGTAATTAAATCTTGGGGATAAATAGCTTTCCATATCTAGATTCATGGTTAAAAGAGGTTAAAAATTTTCGGTTTCTAAATAAAATAGGCTTTATACTTGTTTAAAGTGTTTATGCCTTGATCTTTTTGCCTGGAGTCCTTCTATTTGTGACATGGCCAATGGGCTATTTCATCACCCAAAACTACTTTAGGATTATGTAAATGAGATCATGAAGCCCATGTCACTTATTATTTCTATCAGGGATATTTGAATGTCAATGGCTCGAGTTTGGTCATAAGAAACCTGAAGAAACCAAAAATTCCCTTATTTTTACCCTAATAGCACTATAGTCATGACATAAAAATAATTTTCAAACCCTAAACCATTTTTAATAAATTTTTTGATATTTTCCCTAAAAGCACATTGAGTTACCTTTTCTAATTGTATCTTATTTTCCCTCAAATAATTTTGGATGAGAAAGTTATGATTTTTCAAATTGAAGTTGCCTTGAACCTTAGAATCAATGATAAGTATTTTTTGGGCCATAATGGCCTCTTAAATGATTTTTTTTGAATTTTTAAAATATCTTTCCTAAAAATTTTGTGAAATTTCCTTTTCAAAAAGGTATCGTTTGTCATCTAAAAATATCGAATGAGTCAAGGATGATTTTTCAAAGCTTGCCATACCCTTTCCCTTACGTGTACCATAGCATCACACTAGACACCAAATTCAAAATTTTTTTCTACCTAGAAAATGATTTTCAAGGATTTTTGGAATATTTTTATATTAACCTTTATCGAATTATCTTTCTAATTGTATCTTTTTCAATCCTTGAAACCTCTGAATTTGCTAGAAATAAATTTAGGAAGGGCAATAGCATGATGTTGTCCCCTATTTTAGACTTAGGAAAATTAAACTAGTTTTCCCTAACCATTTTTTTGATGATTGCAAATGCCTCAAAATGCATCCAATTAAATCCTCATGGAATCGAGTGTCATAATGCAAGTCCCTTAGGCTTGGAAGAAGGCTAAAAATTTTTAATTAATTTGTTATTTTAGTTCAATTGCCATTTCAATTCAAAAGTCAATCTTTTTTATAAAAAATGTTTCATTTTCTTAAATTACTATAACTTCCACCTTTGAGGGGTACCTCTATGCTCCGAAGGGATATTCCAACTTTCTTTTTACAAATTTCATTCAAATTTCTAAAAGCACTAAAATTTTCATCATTGGGGATTCTCTAACCTTATCTTCTAAAGAGATACTCCAACCTCGCTTTTCACTCAAAAAAATTTGAATTTTCTCTCCCAAACGCCCTTAGGACTTTTTTATCAGAACTTTTTTTTTTCTATACCTTAAAACCAACCAAATCTATGCATTTCAAGATTGTCATTTCAGTTATTCCTTAATAATTAAAAATAATTATGAGATACGTTTCTGACCATCCCTCCATTTTATGCTTTTATGTGTTTATTTTTATGCAGTATTTTTATATTCCTTTTCGTCTTACTAACATGTTCCTTTTTATTGTGTTTTTTGTGCACTCATATTTCCAAATCAGTTTTGAAAATCATAAGGCAATGTTTCATGTAGTTATCTCTCCAGTGCTTGATACTGAATATCCAATTTTCAAAATTAAATCCAAAAATTTTTATCAAAAATCCCTATGCTCCCCATATCTACAGGGTGCACATACATGATTTAAAATATTTTTTCTTCAAAACCTAAGTTTTTAATTTCCACATAAAATTTATGCTTTAAAAAAGGATTATATTAAAATAATGACAAGTTAAAACCAAGAAAACTAAAATCGATGCAAGAGATGGCTAATGGGTACAAAGTTTAGGCATTATAGAAGTACTAATCCTTCCCTATTCATAGCCAACTCCCTAACCCAACTAATGAATCTCTGGACCTTGTAGACATTGAAATCAATACTTTGAATTTCGTAACTCAAAATATTGTTTTCAATAGGCATCCGATAATGCCTAGACCAAAATGATCAGTGGTAAATTAAAGTCTTTCGCTACTTCATGTTGGCCATCCAAGATTGATTGGACAGGCGATTTGTCCAACAATCCTTACCCTTTCTATCATCTTGTCAAGCCTAGTTCAACTCTCGATCAAGGGATAATCCAAAGGCAAATTCTTTTTAAGTCACAAGCATCACCTACGAGCATTTCGGGCAAGTATTATGCTAGGTAAAAGCACATCTTAATAGACATTCTTATCTTTATTGCCATATTAAGACATCTTTAATTAGATTATAATCTAATTTATATCTTAAATAATTTTTAATTGAACTAATTCAATGAAGCCCTCATTATATCTTTTATTTAATTAAATCTTAATTAAGCCCTCATTATACCTTTTATTTAAATAATTTTTAATTGTATAAACCCATCTTACTATGTATGACCCATTAAGTTCCTAACATATTAGCATTGAACATGATTAATCTTAACTACGTTCATAGATCAAGAGTGGGATATAGCAACCCATCATTATTACCCAAATGTTGAAAAATCAATGTGACTTCATCGAAACCTTTTAGTAACTAGCTTAACAGTGTGATACAGTTATTTCCCCAAATATCTTAAAATGAGCATGAGCATGGTGTAATGTCTACTCAGCTTCAATCCATGTTAGTTATTACAACTCATGGTTAATGATCATGAATTTGAGGAACAATACCTCATAATTCACTGTGGTTTGGCCAAAAACATTAGTCTAATTAATCATTGTTAAGAGTAATTACGATATATCTCCATTGTCACTAGGAGCAGGTAGCCCTCTCTAGATTACTCATCTATCTACCGTATGCTTTATACCATACCCAAAACCACCTTGCCTTTGGCATCTATTCTTGTGGACCCATTCATGATGATCTGTAAGTATGATACTTCTCAATAAAATGACCTAGTACCATAACTCAAAGGATTATTTACATGACTGGCACATGAAAACATATTCTATGACACTTGAGTAACTAATACCAAATAAAGTTCTTAAAGGAGCCACTGTGCCTACCCAAGTATCTCTTAACTTAAACATACAAGATATGTTGCTTATTGTATAAGAAGGCATAACATATGTTAGTCTTTGAGTATTGCTACTCTGACTTAACAATATGATAACCATAGATGCCTTATTTTGTCTAAGCCCCTAATTGACTTTTTATTAGGTTTTAAGGCTAAAATAATTTTTCTAGGTCTACACCCTCACAGATGGGTTAGAGATTATAGAAAGGTCCAATTAAGGTTTCAATTTGTTCCTATAAGCTTAGTTTAACATAATAAGGTCTATTTAGAGGGTAGGTGTCAGATTTGGAAAATCGAGAACCAAGTCTCAAAAATTAGAGAATGTTAAAACTCGACCATTATGTGTCTCCTAAGAGAGCTAAAGTGGTTATTAATGACATTTGGATGAAAAAGAGACTTGTTTTAGAAGTTGAAATCAAAAGTCAACATAGTGATAAAGTCAACTATAAAAGGTTAACCTTGTAGCCTTAAGAGTTAGATTTTGAAATTGGAAGAGTTTTATAACTTGGATTTCAAAGTTGATTACACAAAAATGAAATTGAACATAGACTTTAGGTCAAGAAGGTGTAATCAAGACTAGGTCATGAAAAGTCCTTAGGAATTTAGCATGCCGAGAATTCTTGAAGGCTTAATCTGAAGGTCCAAGATAGAAAATTTAGATTTTTTCGAAGAAAGTCATTAAGACACTTTTTGCTACAAGATGGAACATTTAATTACACTTTTACATAGGAAAATTATGATTAATTAAATGGAATAAAAAGTTATATATAGATTAGTATAGAATTAAACCTCAGTCGAATTCCAGCATCTGATAAATATATGAATTTTAACCGTCCATTCATTAAAGGTAGTAATGTCATTTCCTATTAATTAGTTAGGGGGTTGATGACTAAACTAAGATCACCATAGATTGATTAAAGCTTAAATCACCAACTTTGAGGCCTATAAATAGAGGTTATCATCCATAATTTCATAATTTTTAAACACTTAGCAAATTTTAAAAAATTTAGAATATTCTTTTTTCTCTCAAGCTCTTATCGTCTTAAGAAGGAAGATTAAGCTTGAAGTAGGTATAATCTCTTACTTTTGTTTTCAATTTCAAATTAATTAGCATGTTTAATGATTGATGACTGATAATTCGACCAAGCCTTTTCATATTCTCTATGTTTCAGTCAACTTGATTCATGATGCTATTGTGGGAAGTCCCGAGCAATAAGTAATTAGATTACAAAGATTTTATAAATAACATACAAACTTGGTAGTGAAAACAAAACAATAAAGATAACCTGGGACTATCATGATCTTAACTAATTTTAAGATTAAAAAACCTAAAGATCTGTTTAAGATTTATACATACTTCAAGAGAAGTCGTTCAACAATTCCATGACCTAATTTTAAAAAACACCAAGCTTAATTGTTATAAACTAAAGCTGTCAAGTATCCAGCCTTTAATGGTTATCCATATAAGTGACCGAAAAAACCTTCAACAAGGAAGAGACTTTGTTGCCAGAAGTCTTGCTAATAGCTTAAAATTCAATAAATCTTATCTTATACTTAGAAGATCTTGATTCAACAATCAAAGAGCCATGAAGAAAATAATTTTTCTTCTAAGAAACCAAAAACTATGCAATCTTTTTAGGGTTATAGGGAGAAAATGCCAACCAAGCAAGTTTTCTAAGCTTTCTTGGTTAATTTTTCAAGTGCAAAATCATCTATATGGGACAACAGTCATAAGGCAATATACCTAGGGTTTAAAATTTTAATTTCCAAGAAATTACAATTTTGCCTTTAGCCCTATTAACTCATTTAAATTATGCCTAAGCAACTTGTATTAGACATATAAAACCAATCTTAATTTAATTTCTACTAATCACCCTTATTTGTGTGACCCATTAAGCCCTTATCATATTGTCAATAAATATAAAATAGCCCAATTAAGAATATTTTATATTTATAAACCAATATTGGCATCTAGCAAGGCATAATGCCACCTAATATGTAGGAAACATCAATATGGTTTTGACAAATCTATCAGTGTTCAGTATCTTAGTGTAATAAATATCCTTCCATCGTATATCCTGAAATTAGCAAGATCATGGTTTAATGTCTACTCCTAGCTAATTCCTGTAGACACTTTATTTTGTCCGGGCTAATTTTTAATAATCTGGAGTATAGACGTAAAAGGGGGCGATGATCGTCGCCCGACGAAAAAGGTATTTTAGGATGTTAAAGAAGGCCTAAGGATCATATCAAAGGTAAATACAAAGATACGGCATCAAATGGTGTAGTC
>JAQSVH010159515.1:0-26315 GCA_029448705.1 Adansonia digitata | reverse complement strand
TTTTTAAAAACTATTTTTGATATATATAATTTATATTTATAATTTATATAAATTTATATATATAATTTATATATATATAAGAGTTGATTGTTTTCCCACACTAAAAAAATTGACTCTCCATAAACACAAGAGCAAAATAATAGAGAAAAACAAAGTTAAATTATAATTATAATTTTTTATTAATAATTTTATTAGTTATTTCCTTTTTGCAATAATTTTTTCTGTTTTACCTTTTGTAAATACTATAACTCTATGTACCTTTTTGAAATTTTCCTTGTTCAGGTCAATCCTTACTTTTAAAATCAATCGGTTGAGATTAGAATTTTATATCCAACGGTTTACTTTCTATTAAGCTCATGGAAAGCATACAGTAAAAACTTTATTTTAGAATTTTTTTCATTTGTTGAGTCTTTTACGTTTATTATGTGTCAGAATAAAGGTGTAAAAAGTACTTTTAGTAGTGGGAATGCAATGTATCTTGACTTATGAATATGAAAATTTAATGGCGTAGTCAACTTCTTTGGTAGCCTAGAAACGTTTTCTTTTTGTCTGTTTTCATTCTTCTTCTTTCCGTGTTCTTTGAGAAAAATATACAACAGGTTTCTAATCCTGCATTTCTATAATAGAGTATATGGTTCTATATGTTAGCTGAGTGGGAATCACATATTTCTAGGCATAAAACAGATTTAGCTCTGAAATAGAACTGTGAACTTGTTTCCATTATGATCGCCTTTTTAGGCTTACACTTTTAACTTACAGGTCAAACACACTGAATTTTTCAGGGGTTGGTTCAAGTTAATCAAGAATATATTTGATATATTGTTTATGAAACTTGAAGTCACAAATAAATACAACAATTTTTTTTTTTCATAGCATTGGACGCAAGCAAACCTTGCCTTGTGGGATGTTGTGAACCCATGGTCAGCAGCTTACTCCAAGGTGTCTTGTTTATTCGTAATGCTCCCAAAATTTTCAGCAGACAAATTGATTTTGTCACTCCTGGATGTAACATTCAATAGGTCTAAGATTTGGATCTTAATATTTCTGATCCCTTATGACCTCCTTTCCTGTTATTTATTTTGATGAAGTGCATGAATACAAAAAATTGTTGCCAGTGTAATCAGTAATGTTTCTTAGTACATTTTTGGGTTAAATCTTTGATCTCCAAAGGATGGAGGGAGAACATTCTTTAAAATTTTTAACTTTGATGTGAATATATGAAACCTTTCTTTTTTTGTCCCTTTTCATTGAGCCATCAAGAAGTGATTCCATTAACTAAGGTAATTCACACGAATTAACCATGTTATCAAGGCACAACCCTACTCTTCTAAGCAAGAGGATGGCCAAATTTTCAACGAAAATGTCCCTTTTGAACCATGAAATACATTTTACAGATATATTTCAATGACTTTACATATCATTATTGATACAAGGTTCAATTTTTTTCAGATTATTCTTTCCTACCAACAACTAGATTATTCGATTACCATAATCTGCCCCTCCAAAAGCTTTTAATTTTGAGTAGAATCGTCGAACTCAAACCCTGCATATAAGAAAAGGCAAAACTATGACAACTAGTAATATCTTAGAATTTGATGGATTGCAAACTTGTTTGATCGTTAGATTTGTACTTACTCAACAACTTCAACTTGGACTATACCGGCGTCAGGATCAGCAATGGCAGAGAAAGCATCTCGAGAAAGATTAATAATTCCCTGGCATCCTGCTTTACAGTAGTCGACAACTTTAACCACCACACTCTTGCCGTTCTTGCATGGATGCGGAGCTTCATTTGCCCCTCCTATGCATCTAACTCTGTATCTTTTTCCACATGCTCCTCTGTTATTCCACAACGCATCGCTTACTCCCGCCACCATATTCCCATTGTTTTGGTTAGCATAGCATGCTGAGGCTGCTCAAATCAAAATTACTTATGTATCAAAATTTTTTGCATTCTAAGGTTCCCTTTGAGAGTCCGGTTAGAGGCACCCACCTCATTTCCCATTCAAATGATGTTTTATGATTGAATCAAGATTCCAATCATACAGCAACATCCAAGTACGATATGAGTGATGCCGAGCTCTCAAATGGAACCCTAATAGTTGGTGCTTTGTCTTGTTCAAAGAACAAATCAAATATATATATATATATATAAAAGGAATTAACAGCGGCTAGACCAAATCTGGATTGTTCTAATCATGATATCAGTAGATGATTTATATGGCAAGTCACTCTTACATAAGAGATATTGAAATTATACTTACGAGTATAAGGAGGTCCATAGAAAACAGCCTTCCCTTTAATGGCACACACGACTGAGGTAAGACACAAGACCGTGCTCATAATCAGAGCAACTCTCACCTCGATCCCCATATTTGAACCAAAGAAATGGGAAATCGATCTATCTCAGTTAAATAGTTATTGCTTCTTAGGGGTGTCGCACCTTTTATTCATAGGGCCAAAAGGTTACTATTCCAGAGACGACTATTATTCGTATATAATTGAGTCTCCGCTAACACTCAATTTTAGTCAAGTCGTCCACGCTTTTAGTCATCCGTGAATCATATCTAATTACTGCTTCACCTACCCATTCCATTGGTCTTCACAAGAAATTTCCGCCCCACTTCTTCCTGTCTTTACCCTCCACTGTGAATTTAATTAATTATTGCAATACAATATTATGATTTTTATTTTATAGTTTAAAATTTTAATTATTAATATTAATTATTAATATTTATTATAATTAATTAAAATAATAATTATTATATTTACAAATTATATAAAAACTACGCAATTAAAAACTTATTCACATCCACAATTTAAATCCTACACTCCGCTAATCTTCCCATCTTGCCTTCTAAGCTTCAGGTTTGATTGACAAATGCGGATACAGGGCAGGGAAAATAATTCCCACTGCACAATGCCCATGTTGCCAAAGAGCCGTGGAAGTATAAAAGTCAAAGACCAAGAAAATGAATAGTAGAAAGGAAAACGTTACTGTTACTGATTTGATTTGATTTCTTTATGACATTTAATTGCTTTACTTTTAATTTGATCCACTCATTTGTTAATTTTAAATGTTAAACAATTATCGTATCATATAGTTTATGAATAAATCATATATGTCGACGTCCTCCATTTAATCATCAGCTGGTAAAAAAATGTAAAATTCTAAATATACTTATAGTAAGGTAAACTGATAAATCCGATCGCCATATATTATGTTCATATTTTGGATAAATTTGATCATTAATTCATTATCAATATCTTTGTTCAAAATTAGATCTAGTTAGAAAGGTATTATTTGTTATGAAATAGTTTGCTTATGATTATAAAATTGTAATTTTCACAATACATTATGAAATATTAGACTTACCATAATTAAAAAATTTTAATATCTTATTATGATTACAAAATTATAATTTTTGTAATATTCTGACTACGATTACGATTATATGATCATAATCTCTGTGATTTATTCTATTTAAATAATACAGACTTAGCTTAATGCCTATATAAAGACTACAACATTCTCATGGTAAACACAGAATTGAATAAGAAAAATATTCTTTTCTCTATATCTATTGTCTCTCTCTCTCTCTCTCTCTCTCTCTCTCTCTTATAGCTTTAAATATTGTTTTGCTTGCAAGTCATCTATTCCCTAGCAAAGGTCGACCTCTATTGGGCCGATAATCATTTTTTCGATTTCGGATAACTGAGACTATAAAAAAAAGACTCGAACGAAATTAGGTGTTTACAGCTGTTATGCATGTTGCAGCACTTATTAGGTTGCGTCCTACTATTGCACTAACATAGTCACCTTTGCAGTTGGTTCTAGGTTATAAACCAGATATTTTATACCTTCGCTCTTTTGGATGCGCAGCGTAGGTGCCTGTTGCACCACCAAAGAGGAATGGGTTCCTAATGGCTTTTTGGGATTTATGTTGGGTTTGATTCACCATCCATAATTAGCTTTCTAAAGCCTACGATGGTTGATCTTTTATTGCATGGTTCACGGATTGTCATTTTCAATGAGACAATGTTTCCATCAATGGGATATCAAATGCTCATTAGCCATGAAGCAAAAACCAAATGAGGAAATTTCTTGGTTTGAAAAGCATTTATCCCACTAGGACCTAAGGACCTTTGAATGTGAAAATAAAGTACAAAAAATGATGCATTTGCAAGAAATTGCAAACAGACTTCCTGATGTATTTAATGATGCAAGAAATTACAAACAAATTTCCTGATACATTTAATGGTGCTATAAGGGTCACAAAGTCACATATCCCAGCTGTGAATGCTTTTTGTCTAGGATTGAAGTCCACAATAAACTCGTGTAAATCAATCAAGATGGCACATGCTAGAAATGTGGATGCTCGATAGGATCGAAAAGCATTGTTCTTCAAAAACGAAAGAGGAGGAATTTGGAATCCACTCCCAAAAATCCTAAAGTTGAGCATACTCTAAATGAGCATAATGCATTTGAAAAGGCAATCCATGACAAGGTCACCAACTTAGGGAATATTGAATTTCCTATTACCTATTGTAATTAGGTTTGGGATTAGGATGAAATCATCATTGATAGTATGTTTGCATACTTAGTAGCTTATGACAGTATACATAATGATCATGAACCTGATCTATAATCGAATGCATCAAAGGCAAGATTGGCCTAAATAGAAAAAGGTAATCCAAGCTTAATTGGCTTCCATATATTAAGTGTGAGGTTTTTAGGCCTATTGAACCCCTAACAATGTAAAGCCCGTTGGATACAAATGAGTTTTTGTTCGCAAAAAAAAAGTGAAAATAACAAAGCCGTGAGGTACAAGGCCCAACTCGTAGCCTAAGGATTCTCTTAGAGACATGGGATTGATTATGATGAGACGTATTCACAGGTAATAGATACGATCATATTTCAGTTCTTGATTAGCTTAGTAGTTTCAAGGAGACTTGATATGTATCTTATAGTGACAACTTATCTTTATGGTTCATTGGATTCTGATATCTATATGAAGATTCTTGAGGGATTCAAAATGCCTGAATATACACTTATTGCAACTTATACTTAATAAAGTTGCAAAGATCTTTGTATAGGCATATGTGGTTTCAATGTTTAAGTGAGTTCCTTACTAGAGAAGGATACAAGAATGAACCTATCTGCCTCTGCATGTTCATTAAGAAATCAGATAATGTATTTACTATGGTGGTAGTTTATCTCAACGACATGAATTTGATAGAGACTCTTGAAGAGTTGAATGAAACTGTCGAGTACCTAAAGAAGGAGCTCAAAGTTAAGAATTTGAGAAGAACCAAATTATGTCTTGCTCTTGCACAAGGAATATGGAATATTTGTCCATTAGTCGACTGACATCAAGCGACTGCTTAAAAGATTTGAAATGGAAAAAGCTCATCCATTGAGAGTGAAGTCTTTTGAACCCAAAAAGGACCAGTTTCATCTTAGGGAACCAAATGAGGAAGTATTTCCTCCTAAAGCATCATATCTCAATGTAATAGGGCATTCATGTATTGGGCACAATGTATAAAACCCGATATTCCTTTTGTGGTAAATCTTTTGGCAAGATTTAATTTTGAGCCAACAAAGAGACACTGGAATAGGATTAAGTATATATTCTGCTCTCTCCGTGGAACCATGGACTTGGTTTTATTCCATTCCAAAGTATCAATTAATTCAAGTTTAGTTGGATAGCTGATGTAGGATACAAATCTGATCTGCATAAAGTTTGCTCACAAATTGGTTATTTATTTTGTTATAACAGTACTGCTTTATCTTGGCTATCTACTAAATAGATGCTAGTAGTAAAATCCTCCAACCACTTCGAGATCATCACTTTTTATGTTGTTTGGATATTATGATCCGTTATGTCTCATATAAATAATTCTCATGGTATGAAACTGATTACAGATTCACCTATGATTATTTACAAGGACAATGCTGTATGTATAGCGCAAGTTAAGGGTGGATATATTAAGGGAGATGGGACCAAGGACATCTTGCCAAAGTTCTTCTACATCAAAAATTTCAAGAAGGTCGACAAGTTGACGTCAAAAAAATTAGTTGCTCAAACAATCTTATGTACTTATTACAAAAACATTGCCAAAGTCAACCTTTGAAAAATTCTGATACGGCATTGCTATGAAGCGAGCACACAAGGTGCAAAGTTGATTTGTCTATGAAGTGACATTCCTTTAAAGTATTGTCCCTTGATGTGGTTATTAGGCATAATTGAAGGGAAGCATTCCATAGGCTATACACTGTACTCTTTTTAACTTTTGATCGATTTTATCCCACCAGGTTTTTCGTACTTAAGGTTTTTAACGAAGTAGTAAGGGCAAGCCCTATTAGGAAATAACGGTTTATCTAAAGAGGGACTGTTATAAAATATTCTGATTATAATTGCAGGATTGTAATCTTCATAATATATTATGGAATATTAGACTCACCATAACTAAAGATTTCCTAATATCTAATTAGGATTATAGGATCATAATCTTCATAATATCTGATTATGATTACAATTATAGGATCGTAATCTTCATAATATTCTGATTATGATTACAGTTATAGGATTTGTAATCTCTATGATTTGATTCTGCATAATTAATACAAAACTAGCTTGATACCTATATAAAGTCTATAGCATTCTCATTGTAAACAGACAAAATTGAATAAAAAAAGTATCCATTTTCCTTTATCTATTGCCTGTCCCTCTTATAGCTTCAATTATTTTTGCTTGCAAACCACCATGCTTACCAATTTCCATCAATTTTATAACACTATTACAACTTTTTTCAAGAAGGAAAAATACGTTTTATATATATGTCCTAGTTTTTTTTTACATGTACAAACTCACATAAATTATTTAAAATATAAATATTATAATTTGTTGTAAAAAATTTATTAATTAATAATAAATAATTTAAAAATACATCATTGATAATTTAATTGTAAGTTAATCTGTTAAATTACTATAATTTTTAATCTATATAAATTCAACTAAATATTATAAAGTTGATGATATTTAGAACACTATATAATTTTTTATACTTAATTAATAAATTATATAAAATTTTACAACTACAGGATATTAAAAAGTTGATGATGTTTATAAGAATATATAATTATTTATACTTAATTAAGACCTTATATAAAATTTTACAATTATAGTATAGTGCATCATATAAGATAGAGGAGATCGGAGATTTTGACTTAGGAATGATTTGTTGAGTACCGAATCCAAAATCTTACATTGAGTAATTATGTTAGATCGTGTTTGTCTAAGATTGTATTAGGTTATTTGAATAATCAATAGTTATATTTGGTAAGAATGATTTGTAGTTTATCCGAGCAAGAGCTCTGCTATTTCCATCACAGCCTGTCCCTTGGTCATCCAAGAGAAGAGTAGCAGTCACCGGGGACTCTGCTCGTCTGTTTTACTCAAAAAAAAAAAAAAAAACAATCATAATATATATATATATATAAAATTTAATTTTCTCATATGATGGGATATAGCTTCAAATGTTGCTTCAATTCAAAAATATGCTTATATCACTCTATTGCGGAATGCTATGAAAATTTAATCGAAACAGAAATATCATTTTATTACAATAAACATTTATTCCTACAGTTCACTCTTCGCATTGCTTGCCAAATTTTTTTTCAAACCCTGCAAAACCACAAAACAAAAAGATGTTATTGCATTAAAAAGGAAAACCTTCATCACTGAAGGATGGAGATGATAATTGAGGAAATGTGTTAAGCATACTCCTTGTAGTCAATGTTAATGATGCCGGCGACGGGGTTGGCAATCAGAGCGAAGGCTTCTCGGGAGAGGTCAATGGTTGAAGGGCATCCTGGACAGCGATCCACCATCTTCACGGTTACACTCTTGCCAGTGCATGGATGTGGTACGGCATTTCGGGGTCCTGTGCATGTCACGGTGAATTTTTTCCCACACACTGCCCCATTATTCCAAAGAGCATCGCCAGCTGCGGCAATCATATTACCATTATCCTGATTCCCAAAGCATGCAGAAGCTACCATCAATGACAATATATATAGCATGGTTATATATTGTTTCAAATCAAAGTATATGGTTAAGTAATAATTCAAAACTTGATTAGGACAAATTAAATAAAACAATAATACTTACGAACATAATTTGTATAAAAGGTGGCAATTCCTGGAATTGCTGAAGCCATGGAGACAAGACAGGCTAGGATACCAACAAAAATCAGAGTAGTTTTCTCCATTGTTTAATTAGCTTCCGATTTTTAGGTTCTCAGTTGTCAGTACTTTAATCTGTTGGTATTGTCCAATTTTTATAGGCCTAATTGCCTGCCCCATTGCTAAATAATTTTAGGAAAGTGTGCTATGAAATGATTTTATACCATAATATTTTGGATTTATATACTTTAACATAATTATCTTGTATTCTTCTTGGTCAAAAGTACTTACAACATCTATTTAACATCTTACCAATTATAAACCTTAAATATATCTACACCAAATACCTGTCTTAATTATATATTTTCGAAATCATTGGAATCCAAAGAATTCCGAAAGTATCAAAATGTGGCATAACCAAATAAGAGCTAGCTTTTATTTCCCCATTTTGAAGGTTTATTAATCAAATTTATATATATATATATATATATTTCACGAAATACTCAATTAATTTTGGATGTTCAAAGAGTGAAGGGAATCTTCGAGTCTCTTAAATTGCTACATATATCCCATCTGAATCAGATTTTAAAACACACAAATATGTATTCACCAGCTCACGCTTGCCCGGTTTTTCTTCAACTCCCATCATGTTCACTTTAATTACCAAGCATGCACTTAGGCTCTTTTTTTTGGGAAAAAAAAAAATTCTCTTTCAGTAGAAAAATATCATTTACCATGAATCAAAATTTTTATGAAATTGTTAGTGTAAGAAAAATATAATTATAATCAAGTATATATAACATTTTATATAAGAAATTAATAAATGAAATCAAATAAATAAACCAACCTATAAACCTATATATATATATATATACTTATAAACACATCTATGGACAATTATTTTATACATTGCTTGTGAAATATAAAAACTCAAAAGTAGGGTTAGTGGAATGACATGTTTCTCTTAAGGCATTATTTAAAAGAATAAAATAAAAATAAATGAGACATATATCTCTATACTAACCCTACGTCATAAAGTGGCGAAACATGAATCCAACACGATATAGTGGGGAAATATTATTCGGTTTGGAATTGGGATTGTGTTGTCGGGCAAATAAATTGCCTGACTTTTCCGTGTGGCCATTATGAAATGGCCTAGAAATTAGGAGTCGCCACCAACCATTTCAGATTAGGTGAAATTAGTCACCAACTAAGAATTGTCCATTTAAGATTTCAAAATCCTGAAAAATGAATCTCAAGGTTTGCCCATAAGCCAAAGATCAAAAAAAGAGTTTGGAAGTCAGTTACACATGGGTAGAGATGAGCATCCCCACAATGCCTATGAATTGATACATTTTAATTAATCCTAAATCTCGATTAAAATTTATTTTAATTTTTTAATATTTACGGATAATTCATTAAATTTATTTACTTATCAACTAAATTAGGCTTTATTTTTAGAGAAAAGGGAAAAAATTCTTTGCATCCTACTAGTTGTGGACCCAATGAAACACAAAGTTTTTATATTTTATTTTTGAAAAAAATTGATTCAATTATTTTAAAGAGGGTATTCCATTATTAGAAATAATTGATGAAATCTCTTTCATATACTGAGAAAAATCTATAGACTATTTTTAACTTGGGATTTTGCCACAATTATCTATAGAAAAACATGTGATATTAAAAAAATCATTAAAGACTTAATTTTAACAAAAAAAAAAATTGCCCTTAAAGATTTAGCTTTGAATGTAAGCATTGACCCAACCCTAAGGACCCAATTTTCGACATGAAGTTACCAAAATAATTATAATAGACATGTTTTGAAATGACAGTGCTAACATGAGCTTAAGAAACTGGTTTTGATGGGAAAAAAAACCAAAATAGACCTAAAGGTTTGGTTTCCACATGAAAATGCTAACACAATGTTAGGCTCAATTTTAATGTAAAAAGGCTAAAATGGCCCTAAAGGTTCGATTTAAGCATGAAAGAATAATATGACCCTAAAGGTTTGGTTTGACATAAAAGTACTGAAATACTCCTTAAAGCTAATTTTTGACATGAAAATGCTAAACACGATCCTCAAGGTTTGAAAATAACTTGAAAGTACCAAAAAGGCCTTAAAGGTTCGATTTTAACATGAAGGTGATAAGACAACCCTAAGGACTTGATTTTAGTGTAAAAATACTAAGATCCTAGAAGGTCGATATTGATGTGAAAGTGCAAAATTAATCCTAAAGGACTTTGTTTTAATTTAATAGACTCGAAAGGATCTAATTGATTTGATCTTGACCAAGATAACTCGACTTTGACTCTAGGTTTGACTAAAGGACCAAAAAACCCATCATGGATTCAGCCAAGGTGGGAAAATGTCTTGAAAATATGATTTTTTTTATTAACAAGACATGAAGAATGACATGGAAAAATTTAAATTACAAAAAAAAAAAAAAAACAATCTTGAAAATTTGTTGTAAACTAACATTATATCAAAATTAACAGAGATAAAGTTTTTGACAAAATCAACACAACAAGACATAAAAATAAATATGGCAATAACAAGGACAACATTTAAACAAAGTTATAAGATCATGAAAAATTAATACAAGAAAAATACATTACCTTAAAGTTTAGCCTTTAAAAAGGTTTAAGAAAAACTTAGCTCAAATAAATCACCTAAGTATATAACTTAGATCATCAAGACCAACACATTAAAGTGAACATATCGATAAAGAAAATAAAATAAAGCGCAATAATATGAGCATGAAATAAATATCACAAAATAGAATTAAGATAAAGTAGCAATGAACTTGAAATATTAAGTTGAAATAAGTGTGACAATAACTTAAAAATAAAATAAAGAAGAAGTAGAAGGAATTTAATTACTCAAATTTGACCATCAAAAGGGTTAAAAAAACCCTTAGCTCAAACATCAGCTAAGTAACACTTACGATCATCATGCTTTAGAATGAAGAAAACTAATAAAAATAATTTCGAAAATGAAATAAATAGGAGCTTAGAAAAGAAAATAAAATGTATCTGAAGCTGAGATGTGTTGATGCAAGGATTGTTGGACTACGCCTACTATGAGGTATTGTCTGCTTTGGAGCAATACACAGACTATCCTTATAGTTTTCTCCTTTGAGAAAAAATGCCTTAATAGGAGAAGGGTGGTCCTTACTTTATAAACCACAGTCCATATCCTTCGACAATTGATACAAGATTGTTGTCTGCCCCAACACTTGTAAGGTCTAGTTAACTTGTAATGGCTTTGTGTTGCCTTTGAATAGTGTATTCATTCGAACCGTATAGGGTCTTATTTTGGCTTATGTTAGCCTTTAATAGTTTAAGAAGATCGCAGGGTCTTTATGTGGCAAGTAGACACTTGTTTGCAAAATACTGAAAAATTTACTATATGCTTATAAATAATATTTTTAAGATGGATAGCATTCTATGTGTTAGGTAAATGCTTCCCTATCATGTCCGTTAATATGTAGGCTTCGAAACCTATCATTTTTGCTATTTGGTAGGGTACTTCCTAATTTAAGGATAACTTTTTCCTTTCACCTGTTGGTCTGCTCGCCTTGCAGTTTCTTAGGACCAAATTGTCAACTTGAAATCTCATTGAAGGCATATAAACGGGTAACACTAAGTTACCATGTAAACATGTCCACTTAACCTACATAGTGGTAACTTGTCCACTCGACCTATACGAAACTTGACATATAAACGAGTAACACCCATTTATTATGTAAATATGCCCACTCGACCAATACAATGGTAACTTGCCCACTCGACCTACATGAAACTTGACATATAAACGGGTAACACCAACTAACAAAGCAAACATGCCTACTTAACCTACAAAATCCATACCCTTGCCTGGGGGGCTAGTTTTCGGCAGACAACAATCCCATATTGATTAACTAAGGATATTGACTATGGCTTATAAAGCAAAGACCACCCTTCCCCTATTGAGGCACCTTTTCTCAAAGGATAAGACCATAAAGATTGTCTATGCACTATTCCAAAACGGACAATACCTCATAACCGGCGCAATCTGACAATCCTTGCATCACAAGATGATGAAAGGAAAAATCCCAATAAGGTAGTATTTGCCTTTAACTAAAATCACAAAGCTTTTTTTTCTTTTTTTCTCTCTAACTTTTTTAGAATGGTAGCTATGGAAGATAAGAAAAAGATAAGCAAAAAATTGCCTCCTCCTTAAATGGCATAATTTTTCTAGATCCTTCATTTTTTCCCCATTAACTTTGCTTGTTAAATTGGTTTTTTGTCTCATGTTTCTTCATATCATGCTTGTAAAATATCATCTAAGCTCTTACATGCCATAATTTTGGTTCATCTAGGTAGTACTATGGTTACTAGTGTACCTTTTTTAACCCCTAAATTATCATGCTATGAAAAGTCCAAATTAAATTCCATTAGTTTTAAAAAATTCCAACTTTAACTAATAACTCCCATGTAGTTTGGACCATGGTTGGAAAGTCTAGTTGAAAAAAAAAAACTATTGGTTTTAAACAAAAGTTCTAGTTAAAATCCTATGTGTGAAGATTTAATTGAAAAATTAATAAGTAAAATGTTTAATTAAAAAAATCATGTAAGAAGTTTAATTAAAAATTCTATATACAAAGAGTTTAATTAGAAATCTTATGTATAAAGAGTTCAATTAAAATTAAATGTGTAAAAAAGATTAATTGAAACTTTCTCATGTGGAAATTAATTGAAACTCTACATGCAAGAAGTTTAATAAAAACTTCCACATGTAAAAATTTTGTGTAAAAATTTGAATTTGAAATTCTACATGTGGAAAGTTTAATTAAAATTCCATGTGGAAGTATAATTAAGAATTCCATATGTAAAAGGTTTAATTATAAATTCATTGTGTAAAAGTTTTATTAAAAGCTACCAAGTTTAGTCAAAATGATAATATATGTGCAAAAGTTTGATTGAAAATTAAAAGTTAAATTTCTTTCCAATTTTAATTTTCTAACCAAGTTCATTTCATGAACTTTGGGATGTGCTTTATGCGTTAGGGATGATGTTTGATACAATTGGTTTAAGGGGGGCCAGAGTAAAAATTAGGCGTTTACAACTTTCCCTCTTTAGCCATTGTTGAAAATCAGGAATATGGCAAAGCCTATAGACATCATTTTGTCTAGGCAAAGTTTTTTTTAAAAATTTTTAAAAACTTAATGCTAAAATGGATTAGGAAATAGATTTACCTTAAAAGAAAATATCTCAACGGTGATTTCAGGCTCCACTAGCCTGAAGGTAATGAGTTTGACATAAAACGAAAAGACCTTACGAGAGGCTTTTCAAGTATCTTTAAGAGAGGCTTTTGAGGTGACTTCAAGCTAGCCTTTTTGAAGATTTTTGACAAAAAATCCTCAAGAGAGGTTTGGAAAATTTCTTGGTGAAATATCCTCAATAAGGGTTTTTGAGATGTGATAAGTTTACAAATCACACATTTTATAAACTTTTCATTCTTAGTTTTTATTATATTTTCTATCTTATTTTGGTTACTTAAGTATGCTTTTCAATTTTAGATTTATTTTGGAAAGTTAATCAAAAATATATTAATGACGATATTAATAAGCTTATAATATCATAAGCGAAGATGGAAGAAGATATTAGAGTCAAAAGATCAAATTATTTACTAAAAGCTTAATTCTTACACTTCTAAGTAATAGACAGAATCCTGTAGCCCAAGCGATAAGGTCAACTAAATCTGCTATGAAAGCGACATCTAGATTTCATACTTTAAATATGATTTTCTAACTTTACCTAGGAATTTTTTTCAGTCACTATAAATAGAGACTTAATCTTGGTATTCAAGGGGAGAAAAATTAGAATTAAAAAAAGGCTGAAAGCATAAGAAAGAGAACAAGTAGGGAAAAAGAGAAGAACAAGGAAAAGACTAAGAGGAAGAGAAGGAGATTATACCACTATACCTTAGTTTTTTCTTTCCTTCTTTCTTTTCTTGTCCTTTCATTCTTGCTTATTTTTCATGAATTTGTTATTGAACACATTAAACATATGCAACTAAATTCTTTATTGGTTAAGGGTGATTTAAAAGCCCTACACCTAACTTTGTAATTGAGTTTAAGATATTATTCACCAATTATCTATTGAATTACTTATGTTTATCCATAAAATGGTTTATGATTCTTATTTTGATTTGTTAAGTGCATAACTAAAAAAGCCTTGATAATTATTTATTGATAGATTAGGAATCTTTATCTATAATTATCCTACATTCCTATTCATTTGTAGCTAGTTGTGATCAGTGATTATGGTCCAGCTTTTATTTATTGCAATGTGAAAAATAACATAGGTTAAACAATCTGAGCTTGATTATTTATTGATTGGATCAACCTATCTTTCTTATTTTAAAGCATCTATTAAATTAAATGTAAAGAGCTTATTCTAGGTTAATTTTTTAGTTAGCGATGAAATAGAGAGCTTGTTCTATTTAAAGATGAATTAAGGAAAAACTAGGGTTACAGATCTTGTTGCTACCTATGGTTGGTGGTTTTAAGAGATATTTGAGATAATTCTAATATTACTTCATAGTTTATGTCATGTAATGCTATAAACACCATTTCATGTAGTGTCATGTAGTGCAGGTAATGAATGATGCCAATAAAAATGAAATGATGCATATACATTAGCCTATGAACAATGCAAATGCTTTATGGTACAAATGTGAAGATTATAAAATGCCACAAGGCAAATGAAATTACTGATGGAAGATGCAAATCTCGTATGAAATAATGTAAATACAAGAATCAATAATTATGCAAAAGTACATGAAATGATACAAATGCAGGGATCATGAAGGATGCATATGTGTGTGAAACGATGTAGTTATAAACTTTCAAGTCCATATGTTGTAGCATTTCCTTTTTCTTAAGATGCATATTTCTAACTTAAGAGCTCCATGCATCCGTACATTCAACTTTTCTTAGTTTGTCTCTTTTTTCTCTTCCCTTGATACACCCCAAGTACAAAATCACCAATGTTTGTAATGCCTGATCATATGCCCTGTCATTTTTTATGAATGGAAACCCATGGATTTTCCTTGGCAAGGATCATTATTGGGACTTAGATCAAATTCCTTATCAAAGTGATAAGGGGAATTTTTCATGTTCATTGTTTAACTTGTTAGTCATCATTCCCATTTAATAACAAATTTGGTGCATGAAACACTTTCCACATTCATTCAAAGGGTGTAAAGTTTGATAACAAAAAGGTAAAAGTAGAAGTGAGATGAAGAAAATAGTGTTTGTCATTTAAAGGGTAAATCTATGTTCAAAGATAATGGGGAAACAAATAGGTTATCACAGAGATATTAAGATATGATCCAAATAATGAACATGTTGACTGTTATGTCTAATCATGATTCAATCCATATTAGTCATTGTAGCTCCTAGTTAACCTTGTAATGGAGAAACAACCTAAGACAAGAAAATTGAGATATGTTTCCAAGGTCACTTGAAGTGGTGAATCCTCTCTAGATTATGCATCCACCTATGTATTGTTCATTTTATACCCAAAATTATCCTCATTTTGGCATCTTTTTTAAACCCATTCCTAATGGAATCAAAGCATAACATTTCCAATACATATTGACCTAGTATTATAAGTCTAAGTACTAGTCACACAACTAGAACATAAGAACATTTTTATATAGCTTAAGTGACAATACCAAACTCATTACGGGTCAAGTTAAGTAAACTTGTTCTAACAAGCACCTTATGCCATCCATGAGTACACTAGTGCCTTAACCATATAAGAATTGGTTATATGTTTTCACTAAGAAACTGGCTTAACGTATAGTAATCTATACACATAGTTGATGCCTCATCTTAACAATACATTGACTAAAAACTAAATTTGAAAACTTTGCTTTGTTACTTATCGAAACTCATAATTGTAACATCTTCATGCAAAGCCATATCATCTTTTGGGTTTTAACTAATTACAAGTTAATGACTATCAGTAGTACTACTAACGTGAAGGAAAGCTTTGTGTAACTTGATTAAATGATAGGTTTGCATTGTTGACTATCTATTTCCCATGTCCAGTTCAATTGGCTCTAGGACATATATATTTTTAGATAGTTCATTTTTTGATTGTGGCATAACATTTTCCAAATTCTTTCTAAGAGTAAGGTAATTTTTTTAATAATAACAAAGACTTTTATTTTTAATTAATATTTATTCCTTCCCATCAAATGTTACGTGTAAGCATCTAGAGATCATTGGCTTGATCTATCATAAATTTATTTTCAAGCACTTAGAATCCAAAACAATGGCTACAAGCTATAGACACCTAATTTTGTCCGCACCTTTTTCCCTGTCACTAAAAAAAAAAATGTAAGATACAAAATTTAGGCACTTGTCCTAGTGGAGGTAAATTTTCCTTAGGGGAATGAATATTTTCAAGATCTATTTAAATGTGCTTAAATGACCGTAGGTGCATGTGATAAAATTAGTACCATTTCAAAGGTCTTGAAAAGAAAATCTTAGATAAAAATACGAATGTTAAGGTAAAATAATTAACTTTTAATATTATACTTGTGAAATTTTGAAATGTGTTTTTGCATATGTTACTACAGTCAAACTTCCTATTTTTAGGAATTTTTTGAGAACTTTTTGTTAAAATTGGAAAGTTGACTTTCGTATATTTTTAACAATACCTATGTGGTATTTATGTCAATATGCACTCCAAAAAGATAAAAATAATCAAGAAAAAATTCATATTGATATTTTATACCTTAAGGTGTCAAGTTGATCATTTTAGCAATTTATTTTGAATTTCTTACAGTATTGTGAGAATCATGCTGGTGAAATTTTTGGATTTTGGATTCCATCTTTACTACTTTGTAAACTAATATTTTGAGTAATATGTTTCATTTAATTCATTTTATATAAGTTTCAATATATTTTTTAAAAATTTTCGCGGTTTTAGAATAAGAGTTTTCCTTTATCTGTAAAATTTTTTTGTGGAAATTTCTCGAGTTTGAATTTCAAAATTCTTTACATATTCACATTTAACCACCATTAAAACAATTTTTCAAATTTCATTTATTTGTTTTAAGTTTTAGGATTTTTTTTATGTTTCTAAAACACAGAATTTTCTACTCCATAAATTTTTTTGATAAGATTTTTTGAGTTTATAATTTTTAAAATTCTTCAACTATTATTGTTTAAATTATATTAAATTAGTTTTGAAAAATTCATTTTATTTTATGAGTTTTACATGTTCTTTTAGAATTTCCTATTTCTAAAATACAGAGTTTTTCACTTCGTAAATTTTTTTAGAAAGATTTTTCTCAGTTTATAATTTTTAAAATTCTTCAAATAGTATCATTTAATTCCTATTAATTCAGTTTTTTAAAATTTAACTTATTTTATGAGTTTTAAAATTTTTTTTGTTATCAAAATACAGAGTTTTTCATTTCATAAATTTTTTTCGAGAAGATTTTTATGATTTTATAATTTTTAAAATTATTTAAATATTATTTTTTAATTTCTATTTAATTAGTTTTAAAAAATTCAATTTATTTCATGAGTTTTAAAATTTTTCTTATTAGTAAGATATAAAGTTTTCTACTCCGTAAATTTTTTCGAGAAGATTTTTCTTAGTTTATAATTTTTTAAAATTTTTAAAATATTATTATTTAATTCATATTAAATCAGTTTAGTAAAATTTCTTTTATTTTTTCAGTTTTGTATCTTTCTTTTGAAATTCTCCTGTTTTTGAAAGACGGAGTTTTTTTTTACTCTGTGATTTTTTTAGAGGATTTTTTTTAAGTTTATAATTTTTAAAATTCTTTAAATATTATTATTTAATGTATATTAAATAATTTTTGAAAAATTCAATTTATTTTATAAGTTTTAGAATTTTTTCTGTTACCAAGATACAAGTTTTATACTTTGTAAATTTTTTTGGTGGGATTTTTTTGAGTTTCTAATTTTTTAATTTCTTTAAATATTATCATTTAATTTATATTAAATCAGTTTAAAAATTTTCATTTTATTTTATGAGTTTTAGAATTTTTTTCTGTTACTGAGATACGGTGTTTTCCACCGGTGAATTTTTTTGGTAGGATTTTTTTTAGTTTATAATTTTCAAAATTCTTCAAATATTATTTTTTAAGTCATATTGAATCAATTTTGAAAAAATCAATTTATTTTATGAGTTTTGCATTTTTGTATATGACAATTTTTCCTTGTAGGTTTTTTTTCTTGTATAATTTTATGAGTTTTGGAGTTCCAATCAGTTTTTTTTTTTTATTTTAAAACTTTATTTATGATTATCAGTTATTAATTTTCTATTTTATTGTTATGATTTTAATTTTATTTTAGTTATTAGTTATTTCCAACTAGTTTGATGGAAACTAGTCTATTTAATCTTTAACTTTTCCTTTAACCAATTTAGTTGGTTTCTAATTATCTATTACTTGATATTATCAAAATAATCATATTAAAATATTTGTAAATGACGACAAATTTCATGTCAATTTAATGCACTCCATCTTTGGATGCAATTTAATGAATAAAATAATAAATTAATTAAAAAAGAGAAAGAAATTTGCAATGGCCATATCGGCCAAGAGGGATTTGATTCCTTCTTGGCCGATTCTCCCCTATACAAATAGGGGGAGAATTGTTCAAGAGAGGAGCTTTTGGTTTTCTTGCTTAGAAAAACTCTAAAAAAATATATAGTTTATTTCAATTTTCAATTTATTCAAGGTATAATGTTTAATCCCTTAGTTTTTCTTGATCTTCATTCATTTTTTTTCTTATTTATGATTCAAAAGCTATGTTAAGGCTCATGGATTCTCATCCATGTTGAAAGGCTAAACATGGTAAAAAAAAATATATGAGATATTAGTTGTTGTTCTTGTTTCTTTAAGCTACATATTTATTTTTTTAATAAAATATATTGTTTGTTGTTGAGATTTTGATCTTATCGTATATATGTTGGTGTTTATGTTGTTCTTTTCTTAATGTTTTCATGTTAATATATGATTAAATAGGTTTGCATCTTTATTTTTATTTAGGCTTGGTAATATTAATTTATAGTATGTTTAGTTCTATTTTTATGATTTCGTGTATCAAAACACATTTATATTTGATTTTTTTCTTTTTTTCTTTGGCCAAATCCAATAAGCTTTATGGCTGATGATTTCATGCTTGTTCTTGTCATGACTTTATGTTTTGTTAATTTTTTAAATTTTTGTAGGTTATTTTATAATATTATTAAACATAGGGCTAAGTTGCAAAACTTGTAGAAACGCTTTTAGGTAATTCTTGGTTTGGTCAAAGGCTCTATGGGCCTTAAGAATTTTGATTTATGTGTTTATAAACATGATTAAGGCATTTTTAACACTTTAGGGGTCGTTTTGCAATTTTAAAAAGTTTAAGGACTAGATTGCAAAATATGAAAAATTATGCTTTATGGCTAAATGTGCTTGCTTGAACCTTTGTACACATTTTGCCATGTTTCCTTTTTGATTATTTGCTGATTTGATAACTTGTTGGTGTTGTTTTACGATATTTTATTATATAGGGGTTGAAATAAATTTTTCAAAGTCTAGAGGGTCATTTTGTAAATTCTAAAAAATATAATTTTTAAGGCCAAGGTGTTTGGCCGAATCATTCTTGGTATTTTATTGTATTTTTCAAATATATTTCCATGTGATTTTTATGATTTTTTTAGGTTATCTTATTATTTAGGCACTAAAATGAAAATTTTATAACGTTTAGGGACTAAATAGCAAATGTTCATATTTAGGGGGTAGAATGGACATTTCACCAGTTTTAAAGATTTCTATTATTTCTATGGCCTTCTGTAGGGATGTAGAAATTTTCAAAACTTTTCATATTTGTTCCATCTTCTAAAGGATCCGAAATGTAATTTTCAAAAATTTAGAGGCTTGATTACTAATTTTGCATTTTAAGTCAAACATAAAATTTTAGCTTTTCCATTTAGACTATATTCGTCTACTTTTCATCATCTTAATGTCCATTAGGGTTATCCGAATACTTTCACGTCGGAGGTATACTTTAGAGGCATTTTGGTAATTTTGCTCATCGGGATGCTATTACGCCAAAGGTGAATATTTAGGATTGGTTTAGCCTTCCAAGATCATTTTAAGGTCCATTATGGTTACTGGGATACTTTCACGTCAAAGGTATAACCTTAAAGGTATTTTGGAACTTTTGCTTATCGAGATGCTTTTACGTTAAAGGTGAATACTTTAGGATTGCTTTAGCCTTCCAAGCTCATTTTAAGGTCCATTAGGGTTACTGGGATACTTTCATGTCGAAGGTATACCTTAAAGGCATTTTGATTTTTTTTGTCAAATGTTTTTCGGTCGAAAGTGCATATTTAGGATAGGTTCACCCTTTTTCAATCATTTTTAAGTCTTTTAGGGGTTATTGGAATACTTTCATGTAAAAGGTATGCCTTAGGAGTATTTTTGTAATTTTTTGTTAAAACCAAATCCTATGTGAGTATTAGGATACTTTCGCGTTGAAAGTACATATTAAGAATAGGTCCATCATATTAGGTCATTTCCAGGTCATAGGGTCCGTATTTTTAATAATAAAATTATTTTTATAAATAAGATAATGTCTCCTAATTGAATTAATAAGTAGGATTCCTACCAAAATATATGAGTAATTTTATAGATTATTTTAATAGCAAGATAACTTTTCTAAATAGGAAGTCAGGATTTTTCAATTTAAAATAAATAAAACCTTTTGTATTTCACATGGTTCTCTAGCGGGATGCGATAGAGAATTCGTGTCCACATGGTTCCCCAATAGGGTATGAATAATTATGTAATTTCTAAATGTAATAAAATTTGACTTTCCTTAAAATAATAAATTTTTTTAATAAAATATAATAGGAATTATAATTAAATATTGAATATAGAAACCGAATAAAAATCAAATTTATTTTAACACATGATTAATAAGGTATAAATTGTCAGGCATCGCGAGAAGGTCGATCCTTACCTGTGACTATAACTGACTCTAAGACCCTTTTCAAGCGAGCTTTGGTATGAGCGTAGACCTCAGAGTTTGTTTTTATGGGTTTTATAATCCTTAAAGTATAAACTCCCACAGGTGTCCAATCTCACTTGACCAAAACAGATTGGTGGCGACTCTTAAAAAAAAAGTCTTTTTGTTGACTATTCAGAGAAGTCGGGTGAGTAATTCATCTCGATAACTCAGCCCCCAGGTACAAAAAATAAAGAATAATAATCATGATATAGGACCCCTAGAAATAAAAGGAAATAATTATATATAGATATTTATATAGAAATAATGGATACATTCACCATTTTAAGTCAGGCTAGTTAGGATTTGTATCCAGGCCATGTTATGACAACTTGGCAACTCCACTGGGGATAGGTTAAAGAGTTAGGCCTAAAATTAATTACATGTTAAGAAAATTTTGATTAATTTGGTTTCAATCAATATTTAACTATAATTCTTGATATTTCAAAAAAAATTTGATTTATATAGAAATTTTGGTATATATTGTTCATATTTTTCAATAACATTCTTATTCCCTTTGTAGCATTATTTTTTAAGGAATTTAGGATAGGATTTTTATTATAAAATTTGTTAAGTCATAAAAGGTAATTTGTTCCCCCACACACACTATGCATATGGATATGCAGTAGATTCTCTTCCATATATATGGAGGTGGCATAAGTACCTAATATTTTAGGAATGCACAAAAAAGCTATGCCTTCTGAGGTGTTAGCCTCTGTTTGGGCCAATGAAAAGCCTATCAGGTGTAAATTCCTATGCCTGCTTGAGGTGTTATCCTCCTTATGGGTATGAAAGATACTTCCACTTGAATTGAACCCTTTTTGACATAAACCCGCGATGGGCAAGGATTTGGGTACCTCGTCAGTTCTTTCCAGACTCGGGAAACAATTCGAGAACCTATTTAGATGTCTAACCCAAACCTCATGTAAGTGAGCTATAAGAGACTTACCTTGTTAGAGCCATACCCGATTCTAGCAATTAACAAAGTAGGCACACATAGGGGAACACTTCTAACCCCTTACCCTTATTATTTGATTTTTTTTAATAAGTGTTGTTGTGTTGCTATGATACATTGTATTTACTTTTCGCATTCATTTACTGTATTATGAAGTATTTTCTTAGTTTTTTCGCTTGACATTCATATCCCACAGAAACTTGAAAATTCATTTCTGCATCTTTTTTTTTCTTTATGTATGCAAAGTTCATACCTTTATATGCTCATGCATTCATAATTTTTATAATATACTAAAACAATTCCATTTATTGTATTTCTAAGCATCTGAGGAACAAAAAAACAAATTGAAAATTTGATAAAAATGATCGAGGGTCTAAAAAAAGGAGCCTTGCCTAGGAACACCCTCATCCTTGATGAATTCAAAAGGTTTGAATTTAGGAGATCGATTATAAGCCCGAGTAAGTGCTCTGGAAGGGGTAGTCAAAGGAATATGACAGGAGATTTAAAAGATAGAAGAGCAATTATTTGGATTGATAATAATTGTCAAAGATCTTCTGAGTGATCCCCAAGGATTACCATTGCCTTTAACCCAACCTTTGGCACTCAAAGGCTAGACCTAGTGAACCATCAGATTAAAATCCCAATCTTCGGTCCATGCAGATGATCGAAATAAATCCACCTAATTTTGCACCTATAAGGATTAGTTTGCCTTTTAACCCTGTAAGTCTCCGTAGTTGTAGGCAACCATCTTCTGATGACCGTACCGAGAAAAGATCATGAAAAACTGTAAATTTTATTCAATCCCACTAACATATAAGGAACTGTACTTTGTATTGCTTCAACATCAGCTTGTTGTTCTCAAATACATTCTTTTATATTAACCTTTTTATCCTAAATGGTATAGCATTAATGAACATTGCGAATACCACGTAGGAATATGAGGACATTTAATAGAAGCATGCTTTACCTTCAAAAAGAAAGTTCAAAAGCTACTTGATGCTAGCATAATTTGGTTTGAACCAAAGAAGAATGTTGCTGCTAAACTCCCGCCTCATTATTGAGGCATTAGAACATTTGGGGTAATAAAATGAGTATGGACACAAACTTTTGGCTGTTGGGACTTATCAATATAAGCTTTGTAAATATAGGGTTTGTTAAATATAAGGCATGCAAATAAAGTGATAATGAAGCATTTTGTTAATATAGGGTTCAAAAAGAATGACTACTGCTTGCAAAAACTTCCTAAAAGCGCCAACATAGTTAGAAAAATGAAGTGTTTACAAAAGTAGTCCTTTCATTTCTTGTTCTTTTGAATCTTGTAAATGTACACCAACTATGAACAAATGAATCAGTGGCTTTGGTTGATGAAATGATAGTCTAGAATCACGACTCAAATCCCACAGATTCTTGGTTTTGCAATAATCTCCATGATTGATATTTAGCTCATTGCTTGATATTCAATTTGTCTTATCATATACTATTTTATTCATTCATTCATTCATTTATTCATTAACTCATACATTAATTTGTCCATTAATTGATATACACACATAGATAAAATAAAGACAAGTGTTTACAAGATATATGTATTCACGCATATTAATTTAAGTTCATTTTTTTCAAGGGTGAAGTATTGCAAGTTTGATAAAGTTACTTGAAACAAATAAGTCTATTTGCACACAGTAAGTATAATTTATGCTTCTTTCAGGGATCCAGGAAGTATAAGTTGAAATGCAATTATCTCAAAATACTCAATTTTTATCATACCAACCCTTCTGCCGAGGATCCAAGGAGTACAAGTTGAAATGTAATTATCTTAAAATACGCAATCTTTATCATACTAACACTTTTGCCAAGGATACGGGGAGTACAAATTGAAATGCAATTATCTGAAACTACTTAATCTTTATCATACCAATACTTCTGCCGAAGATCCAGGGAAATATAAACTAAAAGGCAATTACTTCATAATACTCAATCTTTGGGAAGCCAGTCCTATAATAGGTATTAATGCCAACTAAGAGGGGAACAGGTAGCATATGTGACATGAGAGAATCATCCTATTATTAAACGCCAATAAGTCATAGCTGATTGAAATTAAGACCATACAAATCCAAGAAAGCAAGGAAATCTATTAGGAAACTGTCCTTGACTTTAGCCTTTCATTGCTCAGTGACCTTAACATAATCACACAATCACTGCCATTATAACAAAGCCCAAAAAATTCCCTACCCAGGGTGGTATAACCTAAGGGTTAGGGTGCAACACATCTTGTCTAAAGATTTCATCAATCAATGCATGCTATTAAGTGTAAAGATAATTGAAAATATCGACATGTTCAGTAGAAGATCATAAGCTGCTGAAAATTTCAACTTGAATTACTTGGTTAACTCTTTGCTATGTAATGAGCTTTTGGATTCATTTTCTTTGCTAAAGAATTTAGTAAAGATTCATATAGTGGTTGTCCTCACAGCATGATTGAGATGACAGGAAATAACCATGCATCTTGTGGAATTTTCAATTTTGAAAATTTAGAGTTTGATGCACCTCTTGATGTTCTACTAGTTGATATACAGTTTACCCCCCGAAAATGCTAATTCAGTAAAATTCTAGGAGTTGATGGATGTCTAGCAAGAATGATCGATCCAAGGGTCATAGACCTTATGGTAGTATGCCAATTAGGGGCATCTTCTATCTTGACTTTAGAACTTTGTACTTTTTTTTGGAAACTATAAATTATGAAATGAATTTTGGTTTGTAAATAGTGTGCTTTTTGTAATGGACCATGAATTTTGTTATTTCTAATATCTAGGATAATGAAAACATTTTGGAAAAAATTTTCTTTGGTAGGTGATCACCACTAGTTTGAACTCTCTCAAAAAGGTCATTTACCTCTAAATATGTGATTACCTTAAGCATTCAACTATAGATCTTTCACAACTAGAGACTTTCCATATTTAAATATTCTTCCTATGGATTCCTTAAAGGCTTTATAAATAGGTTATGCTCTTAAAAGATTCAGATAATGATAGTTTGACATGCGTTAAAATAATGATAGTAATTTTGAGATCTCTTTTTTTTGGATAATATCTTAGCATGACTTTCTTGACACTCTTTCAAATCCTTGATTCAGGGAAAATAAGAGTAAAAATGAGCTAAAAACATTTTTTTTGAACAAACCTTTTTAAACCAATTTTTGATACATAATATATGAGATCTGAGAGCTTTTCCATGCAAATCCAATTTTTTCTTTTTTAAAAGGCTCAACCAGCCATTGGTGGCTATGAAGCCAACA
This sequence comes from Adansonia digitata, assembly GCA_029448705.1. NCBI lineage: Eukaryota > Viridiplantae > Streptophyta > Magnoliopsida > Malvales > Malvaceae > Adansonia > Adansonia digitata. Next base: position 783 of record JAQSVH010159515.1, on the reverse strand, counting down.
GTATTAAAGGGCATACCTTAAGCCTTTATTAAGGGCAACATCATGTTATTGAAGTATTCAAAATGATTTCAGAAAGAAATTATCTTTTTACCTAGCAAAATGCTTAACAAGTTTAAGTGGCTGCGTTTAAAATGAAAAATGGTCTTCTTTCTCTATCCCTTCTCAAATATAGAAAATTATTCCCTTTACAGTCCCATTTGAGCTTGATATTGTATTTTCTTTCTTTGAACCTTAATCAAGGATCACCCTTCACATTAGGGGGCAAATAGAGCAAAGCTTCAAAATCATAAGGAGTAAATTTTGTCTTAAAGTTATAAGAACAATAAATTTATTGTACATGACAAAGTCGTAAATCAAGAAAAGTTCAAGAAAGTTCAAATTTTAAGATTGAATATTCAAAGTGAAAAACAAAGAAAGTTCAAGTTTCAATTCTAACTATTCAAAGTGGGAAATAAAAAAAGTTCAAAGTTTAATTTCCAAGTTCAAATATTCAATGTGAAAAATGAAGAAAGTTTAAATTTCAAAATTTCAAAGTACAAAAAAAAAATTAAGAAAGTTTAGACTTCAAGGCTCTTCAAATGAAAAATGAAGCAAGCGAAAGTAAATGAAGAAATATAGATGTGTTTCACCTTGGAAGACTTGTTGGGTCGAGTTTTGCTAAAGAAAACCGATCCTTGATTCAATTACCCTTGAACACTTGATTTGAGCCTATTTATCCTTTTTATCTAAACCCTGAACTATGGCCTACATTATGTACCTAACAAAGTCTATTTTGATCAAACA
>JAQSVH010159472.1:16218-26337 GCA_029448705.1 Adansonia digitata | reverse complement strand
TATGACATTTTCATCTTGGTCATCTAAATTTTACATACTTGTCAAAATTATTCCCATCTTTGTTTATCAATAAGAATTCTAAGTTTTTCCTATGTGAGATTTGTCAATTGTCTGAACATTGTTGTCATTCCTATCCTTTTCAAGGCTACAAACCATCTCAACCATTTTCTATCATTCACAGTGATATTTCTATCATTCACAATGATATTTAGGGACCTTCGAGGGTTCAAAATATCATAGGGGCAAGATGGTTAGCATCTTTTGTTGATGATCATATTAGACTCATATGGATATATCTTATGAAGGAAAAATCAAAAACAGAATCCATATTCAAAAACTTCCATAACATGATTCAAAACCAATTTCAAACTAAAATCTAAGTTTTTAGGTTTGATAATGCTAAAGAATATTTTAATTCTATTCTTGGAATTAGTTTCTTGACAATGGCATTATTCACCAAAGTTTTTTTTTGTTAATACCCCCAACAAAACGGGATAGCCAAAAGAAAAAATAAACACCTACTTGAAGTTGCCTAATCACTTATGTTCACCAATAACGTTCCAAAATAGTTTTGGGGAGAAGCAATTTTATCTGCAACTTACCTAATAAATAAAATGCATTCAAGAACTCTAAAGTTTAACACACATTGCCAGGTTCTTCTTAAATTTTTCTTCAAACCATAATTGTTGCTGATATTCCTCTTAAAGTCTTTGGTTGTTCTGCTTATTTTCATATTTCCTCCTATCAAAAAAGTAAGCTTGATCCAAAATCTATCAAGTATCTCTTCCTAGCGTATTTCTCTCACTAAAAAGGTTATAAATGCTACTATCCTTGTACTAGGAAAACCTACAATACTATGGATACAACTTTCTTTGAAAATATGCCCTACTATCGTAAAACCCATATCCAGGAGGAAAAGCCTATGAACTAAGAATATCAATTTTTGGATGATATTCTTGTGAGTTTACCCAAGCCTGAGTCATAACCCCAGTCACAGATTCTATCTGAGGCTGATTCATAGCCCCAATCACATGTTGAACCTTTGATTCCTATGCTTACTCATAACTCTCAAGGGGAAGGAAACATGGAGCTTAACGTATACATAAGATAACAAAAAGACACTAAATCAATAGAAATGTCGTGCTTCCTACAACTTTTTAATCAGATTTTTTGAGTTTAACTCCCACAAAAGTGGTTCAAGGTAACATAGATTCTTACTTTTTAAAAGATGATTTAAGTTTAGTTGATGATACAGGTCTTGTACTCAACATCCCATCTCATATTTTGTGTCTTGTAAGAAGTTATCTCCAAGCTATCAAGCATTCACTAGTAATCTTGAAAGTATTCAAATTCTTAGTTGCATATAGGAAGCTTCACAACATCCTAAGTGGAAAAAAGTCGTGAATGAGAAACTTTAAGCATTACAAAAAAGTGGTACCTGGAAACTCACTCAACTACCTCAAGGAAAACACCATGTAGGATGCAAATGGGTTTTCAACGTCAAATTCAAGGCAGATGGCACCTTGGATTGGTATAAGGCAAGACTGGTTGCAAAAGGCTTCACATAAATCTAAGGGAAAGATTACCAAGAAACATTGGCTCCTGTTGCAAAGTTAAATTTAATCCGGGTTTTGTTGTCTTTGGCAGCTAATCTTAAATAAAGCCTAAATCAACTAGATGTTAAAAATGCATTCCTCAATAGAAAAGTTTATATGGAAATTCCTCCAAAGCTAAAACATCCTAACAACTACAATCAGGTTTGCAGACTTAGAGAATCTCTCTATGGACTCAAGCAATCACCAAAAGAATGATTCGAGAGGTCCACCAAGGCTATTAAAAAAGAAGGATATTGACAAATGCAATTTAACCACACCTTATTCATCAGAGAACTTTCGAATGGTAAGATCACAATCCTTACTATCTATGTTAATGATATTGTTCTCACCGCGAATCATGAAGAGGAAATATCTCCATTAAAAAAGATTCTTGGATAATTTGAAATCAAATACCTTAGAGCTCTAAAGTTTTCTCTAAATGGAGATGGCAAGGTCAAGAAAAGGTACTTTCATTTTACAAAGGAAATATATCCTTGATCTATTAAGGAAACTGGGATGCTTGGGTGTAAGCTTTTTGATACTCTAATAGATTCATTCAACAAAATTGGCTAAAAAAAAAAACCGGGTTGCTGTTGACAAAGGAAGGTATCAAAAGGGGAGTGCAGATTTCCAGATTTTTATAGATTTTTAGATTTGCAGATTTCTTGATTTTTTAGATATCCTTAAATTATGACATTATGATTATGGGGAAATTATGATTTAATTATTTTTTATTTGTAATTGATTTGTAATTACTCTAGTTACCTAGAATAGTCTTACTTTAGGCTGTATACATATATATTAGTGTATATCTCATTTTCATAATACATAAAATGAGAAGAAGCTATTCTTGCTAATCTATTCTAATCTCTCTAACCTATTCTTCATCTTTTACCTAGATTTCAATAGCATTAGAATATCAAATCATAATAGCTAAAAAACAAGTTCTCATTGCAAAAAGAAAACTAGGAATGAGTCCAACAACAATGCTAAAGATTTATGACTATTTAACACAAATAAGATAAACTTGTCCAGTGGTAATGACAACATTAACACCGGATGCGATCCCAAATTGTCCATATTAAAATTATGCCACCTGCATACAGTTGCAATCTCTATCTATAGATAGATGGTTCAAAATATGCTGTAGTAGACAATATTTACATCAAATCAAGGCCAAGCCTAACAACAGATTATTCATGACATTCAAATTATAACCTATTCCTCTTTTCATAAAATTGTCATAGAGTTTTAGATTATAATAAATAATAATTAAATTTATGCTAATCCAAAAAACTTTAGGAAGCAAATCGCTATAATGTTTCTAAAATTACAAAATTTCATGAAAGCAAAAGAACAGAAAGAAAAACTTCGCCTAATCAAACTTCATTAAGTAACCTTTAAGAAAAACTAAAGTACTTTCACTGCCTTTTGAATAATGATGGACGGATTATCAGCTAGTATATCAATTCAGAATCAAATGTGATTAAAATAAAACTGATCAGAAAATAAAGCATGTAAACCTCCTTAAAACATAACCATCAATCAAAACTGTGTACAAGTGACAGATATCACGAGCACCAATATCTGGTATCTTTAAAATGGAAATTCTTCACAGTAATCCAACCTATGCTGTATAGGATTTGTTACACATTCAACAGCAAATGCATCTCCAAGATTTCCCTACCTATAAAATCAAACAAGAAAGTGCCATAAACAGCAGAACAAGTCTCAGAAAGTTCCATAAAATTTCCAAAGAAACAGAAATCAAGAAAGAGTTTATGTACTCTTTGGTTTAGAGAGATTGGCCAAACTGTATGCTAAATTGATTTAGAGAGATTTCATGCAGATTTGGATAAAAAACTAGAAGTAAATCCAGTTTCAAGAACTGCTTTAAGGTGGCAGTTAATTCAGATGTTTATAATAAATTATAAAATCAGGAAAAAGTAATTTAATTAAGGCAAAAAATGAAGAAAACAGATTTCCAGCAGATTTTGAACAAAAAATATGCTTAGATCAAATATGAACATGCTATGAAAAATCAACTAAATAGAGAAAAAATATCAAAGTCTCAAACAAGATATCAATTTCTTAGAGTTACTAGACAATATATGATTCAAAGGATAGAAAACAATTGACGAGGTATGCAACAGTCAAATTTTTGCACAAAGCCGAATCTGAACAGATGAAATCACATAAATTCAACATTTTGAAGAAGTACAGGAACCTTATGGCAGAGTACATAGATTTAGATGCCAAATATGTTTAGAAGAAAAAAAAACATTATCAAGACCCAGTTACAGGTGGTAAATAATTTAATATTTTATATACATCATAAGATTAAGAAGGACTAATTTAATGACAAGCAAAAGGAGAAATCAAACTGCAAGCAGATTTTGCACTAGTAAATCAATTATCAACTGAACATTGAATATGCTCCACACAAACATAAACATCAGGTAACAAATGTTAAATGAAAGAAGATTCACTTTTCAGTAAATCTGAAATACTAGGAAAAATCAGAGTGTGAAAAAATTACAAATGCAAACTCAATAAATTTGGAAACAGTCAAGTTTGTAATCAGCAGCGGTAGAAGAAAAAATTGATAAACAAAAGGCATGCGACTACAATTACAATAAAAGTGCAGTAAGGTTTGCAAATAATAAAATGACAAGTGAAAGACAATGATACAAAATAAATAGCCATTATCAGCATGCATATTGAAAATTATGGCATTTAACAAAAGTTGTATCCTCCGCTTTTCAAGCAGACCAAGCTTAGATCATTAGAATACAAATAATCATAAACATTTTTCAAACAGTGACAGAACAACATAAACACTTCCCTCAAAATGTATAAAAAGTAATAAACTATAGTAACCATTAGATAACCGAGAAACAGAGTAGTCTAATAGTTCAAAATGAACATAGATCCCTTTAAAGGGATGTGTAATTTTGAGAAATCCATAATTTTCTTCATGGCAGAAGGTACGTTCTTCATGGCAAAGATTAAAATCCTTAGGTCAAATACTAATACTCTTATGTCATACCAGATTCATTAAAATGTTTCAGCAAAATGAAAAATCATAATGAAAGAAAAAATAAAGTTAGATGGTTAAAAGTTTTGAGCTCAACCTTAAACAATTGTCCATTGGAATGTTTATTTACACAAATCATAGTAGAGATACCCTGCAAGGCAGAGAAAATGAATGCGCATAAGATCCTAACGGAAGAGAAACCAACAAATCACTGACCATTTTAGTCAAGAGCATAAAAATTCAACAAACAACTGTATAGCAGTCACTTGAAAGCTTACAAGCCTTACACATGCAACAAGTTTAGACACAATTTGTTTTTCTACGTTGTCAACTGTGACAGCTGATTGGGAATCTCCTTCATGATTTTGAAAGCCATAGGTGAAAATGTTAAACGAACATTTCAACTTCAGTTTGAACGCAACAAGTCCTAGTTAGGACCTACTTAAACAATGTAGCCAAAGATAAAATGGACTTGAAACTTTCACCATAATGCTCATGATGAATGACTCATTTACTGGAGAACTACACAGTGCATGAATAAGTGCCTTCCATTCCCAAAGGTTAGCAAAGCATTTCCCAAGTTGCATGTTGTTCAGTTTGCATATTCTAATTGCCAATTATATATATCATTGTGTCATCCGTTAGCAAAGAAGCTGAGAAAGCAACATCATAAGTAAACTTGAATGATATTCAAAACCTAGGGAGATAGGTTTCCATCATTAATAGATAATGCTAATCATAGCAATAAGCACACAATCACTAATAGGTAATCAAATATATTACATAGCAATGGCATAATTTTACCAGACACCATTTTGGACTTATCATCCACAAAGAAAAAATCAAGAACAAATATGCTTAACCACAGATCTAAGGTAGCTTAAATATCTCCTGATAAGCTTGCAGTTTATGATGAAAACCAAGCATGGGCAGTCTATAACAATTGAATGAAATCTTGAGACTACATTTATACAAAAATACATCCAAGTTGGTTCTGCTTCCTTGACATACATATTGCATGTAAGCAATAAGCAGCAGCTAATTGATAGCAGGCTGCAGTTCCAGGGGCACATGTAAGTTTTTCTATTCGAATACTAATAGATATATCAACAAGAAAGAACTCATCACCTCACCATAATAGATATGGCTACAGAACAGAATGGATGCAATCCTCCAGAGCTTCAATCTGGTTAGCCCCTAGTGCTCTTACCATTCATATTAAACTTCTAGCTTTCCACAAAGGAATATCTTCTGTGGCATAAACAACTTAACATAAGCAAGTTGATGACTTTAATTTGCATTTCCTAACAAAAATCCGGGTACCCATGATTCCTTTCCTGACATGCAAGAAGCTCCAGAAAAAATGTCAAGTAAGAAAGATGGAATAAACACCCATTAGTCTAACTCATAAGCATGTAGAACCAAAATATCTATAAAAAATGGAAAGGCCATTTTAAATAGGATTAGTAAAGGAAAATAGAAAACAAAAACAAATTAAATAGAGTAAAATGGCTGAACTTACTTTAAGACTACGCCATATGCCCTTTTTGGCACTTTCGCTGAAGACAACAGCCTGCAATTAACAACCAGCTATCATAACTATCAATATGCAATCTAAACAGGTCAAGATTGAAGATGACAATTTTAACCCTTTTTTTATCAAAGGTATAAGACCTGGCAACTCTTAGACAAATTTTCAGCCATGGATGAATTTTCAAGACTCTTGGCAGCACATCTATACATGCTACTAAGATTCATTAGAAAGCTTAGGAAAAAAACTCATGCAAAAAGTAGAAACGAATAATATTCACAAACCATGCGAAAAAACAATATAATAATATCATTAGTAACCTTAACAATCACAAGTTTAAATGGGTTGAGTACCCTCTTTCATTTGCTTATGTATACAAGGTAACCGATATCACACACAGAGACAAAGAGATACTTTAGCCCCTGCAATTGAAACCATCCACTGACAATGATTTATTGAACTAACACATATGTTCTGAAAAGTTAAAGGAAAACCAATAAAAAACAGGGGAAGTTTGTTAGACAAATTTAAAACCAGTCAATAAGATAATAACGCCTATAGCAAAATTAATTCTCTTTTCCATTTTAATGCTCACTTGATTTGTACAGATAGAAAGAACAAATCCAGCCACAAGCACACTAGGTACCAACACTATGTTTATTTTTAAATTTTAAGAAATAAAATCAATTAAAATTATTTTACAACCACAGCCAAAATTTTTAGCTATAGATGGACCAAAGATAAACATTTCAACATGTCATGCCAACTAAGATCTTCAATTAAGAGCAAAAGACACATGGAAGAAAGAGCATTACAGATAATGGTCAATATCTACGATATTGATTAAAGCACCATTCAGAGCCACTAAGGACTTGCAAGGAGGGATCATTATTTGGTCTGCAATTATTTCATCTTTAACTAAATCCTTGAGCTGCAAGATGAAAAATTTTGTACAGATTGATTAGAAAAACCCTGTCAGAGACCTCATCTTTGGAGTTGATCTTAAAAATATTTATAGCTACTACAACATTGAAAGTGAGACGAAGAAATTACCAAAGGATCGGAGGCTTCGACCATTCCTTGCATAGTTTGATGCCCTAAATCTGTTAAGGGGAAAATTTTATAATTTGAAGATTAAAGATGCTATAACAAAAAAATCATAAATAGTATAGTACCTTTCAGTTGCCAAGCATCAAGCATACCTAAGTTTTTTTTTTAAAAAAATAGATAAACCGTAAAAGCCATTATCTCATAAGTAACCTCGAGTTTGCCTTCCTGCAAAAAGAAATAAAAGAAAACATTAACTTTAGGATGGCATTGCATAGGTTTTATGGTAAAAAATCATCATATGTCTTTGAAAAACTCTTTTTTGCCACATTTGATGTATTGGAATCAAACTAGAAATTACTAGATATAATAGGTTATAAAGGAACTCAAGGCATCTAACCGAGACCAAAGTGAGACATAGTTAGTAGGTACTGATTTTGGGCGTCAAGGGGATGCTAATCCTTCCCCATGTGTAACCAACTCCTGAACCCAACCAACGAATCTTTGAGCTTTGTAGACCTTGAAATCGATGTTTCAAGTTTTGTAACTTAGAATATTGTTTTTAATAGGCATCCATTTCTACCTAGCCCGAAATGATCCGGGACGACTCCAAGTTTATGGCCACTTTGTGGTGGCCCTCTGAGACTGTTGGATGAGCAATTCACCCGATAGTCTCTTGCTTCTCTTTCCCATTATTATGCCTAATCCAAATCCCGATCATGGGATAACTTAAAGGCTCGACCACAATCAACCATTATTTATTTTTAAGTCTCGTGCGTAATGCCCTTCAGATCATCCAAAGTTTTAAAGGCGACTTCTCTTGTGGCGACTCCGCTAGGGAGCGAAACTGGAGAGTTAGGCCTATAACTAGCTATTGATCACTCCGTTCTTGGTTTTTTGGTCTCCATAATTATTTCTATATAACTCTTTTTTATTTTTGCCTACTAATCTCTATTGTTTATGCTTTTGTCCTGTGATTGCTAGGGATTATTTGTGCCTGATTAAATGTTGATTTAAATAAATATGGCAGTATAGAAGTAAAACAAAAAGGTTTGATTATTTCTCTGGCACACCCCGTGCACTTGCATTTGCACTAGACTCCTACCAAACACCATGGTATGGTTAGTATCCTAATTATTAGGAGGAAGTGAGCCATCCACCTTCATGAGTAACCCTTCGCCTAGGCATGGCAAGACCTTACAGGATGTAAATTACCTATGTCTCTTGTGATACCCCTTCGCATTTGCATAGGGAAATACATCCATAGGATCGAACCCATTTCGCCAAACCCGCGATGGGCCTAAGATCGGGGTGCCTCGACTGTCCTTCCAGATGGAGAAGCGATTCAAATACCGAAATAGACATCAACTTAAACCCATATAGTGAACCCCATGAGCTAAACCATGTCAAACTATACCCAATGCTACTAGAATAACCCGAAGAGTATGATCACTTGGAGAAACATTTCTTATCTTTACTCCTACATATCATAGTTATGTGGGCGATGATGGGTGAACATTGTCATTTGCATTTGTCATTTTTGTCATGATCATTCCTTCAGGATATGCCGTTACGTTCAAAGGCAAAATCATCTTTAATAAGTGGGTAAGGACAAGCGAAAGCCATTACCTGCAATGCCATCCTAAAATGGTTATATCTGACCGAAATAAACCGTCATGCTGCCCAAACGATGGCTTAGCATGTACTAAACATAGATGGTAACGAACGAACGTCACTATTTAAAAGGTTAGTCTTAGTCCTCGCGAGGTATCATGTTACTTCATGAAGAGACAACTTTCATGCGGATACGTAGGTATGCTGCCCGTTAAATACCTCAACATTTAGGATTATCATGTTTGCCCCTAGGCATCATACCCCTATTCTCGAGGCAAATTTTGTGATACGCTTTTGTTACTATTCTTTATTGCTTTATCTTTTGGCTATTATTTCGTATTGGTTACTAACTTGTTCCCTTTTTTGCTTTTCTTTCCCACCATGCATCATTTCATCATAATCACCATCACCATGTGACAATTGGTTAATGGTTCAGTGTTTGTCAAGGGGTGTCTGTCATGGAGCAACAGTCCACTTAGGAGCTAAAGACCTTTGAAGAAGTTCGAGCATGGTCAGAACACCAATAGTGTGAATATGGAGATGCCCTTAAATCGATGTATGTCTTAATAGTGCAGGAAATGATCAAGATAAGGTACCGTCAAAATGATTGGCAAGATCTAAGGGTTATATGGATCGATTGGTACAATATTGAAAGGGAATCATTCACTAAGAGATACGGAGATATTGCTTTTCCGCACTAAGTTCGTTGGGATGCCTGTTTGTTGCAAGCAACCTCTCAGTTTTGGAATCTTGCATACCGGTGTTTCACTTTTAATTATGAAGATTTGGTCTGCACGGTTGATGAATACACTGCATTACTCAACATTGAAAGGGCAAAGGTCAATAGAATATACTGCATGGCATTGAAACCTCCAACTTTTAAGAAAAGATTAGCTCAAATCCTCGAGGCAATGAAGTCTTAGATTGAGAGTCATATCAAAACAAAAGGAAATAGTGAATGCATCTCATAGGCTAGTTTGAAAGAAGCAATGGTGAGTACCATTGACATCCAAAAAATCCAAGATATCTATGCTTTGGCTATATATGGTATGGTTATATTCCCAAAGACTTTAGGTTATGTTAAAGCTATAGTAGCAGATGTTTTTTTCTCATTTGTGCTACAACATCAATCCCGCACCAGCCATCATCTTCGAAACTATTAGAGTTCTTAACTTTTGTAAGAAAATGGGTCTGAGCCGCTTCATTGGATGTGCATCGCTCCTTCACATTTGGCTTGTCAGTCACTTTAGCCCCAAAGAAATTAGATATCATATTGCTTTTTACCCAACTTTAGC
>JAQSVH010159455.1:0-26345 GCA_029448705.1 Adansonia digitata | reverse complement strand
CCTTCAGAAACTTTTTAAACGGCTACAAAAATTTTAACTCAAATTGAATCCTACCAAGTGTACCTTTGGAGTCACTTTAGGTAAGCTTTTAGGCTTTATAGTTAGTGAAAAAGGGATTGAGGTTGAGCCAGACAAAGTCAAAGCCATTCAAGATATGCCACCACCTCAAACCCAAAAAGAAGTAAGAAACTTTTTGGGGAGACTGAACTACATTGCTAGATTCATATCCCAGCTTACTAATAAATGCAACCTTATCTTTTAGCTCATTCGTAAGCAAAATCTAGGAGAGTGGAATGAGGCATGTCAAAAAGCCTTTGATAAAATTAAACATTGTCTATCAAGCTCACCAGTGTTAGTACCAGTGGTGCCCAGTCGACCTTTAATCTTTTACTTGGCAGTCTTTGATAAGTCCATGGGTTGTGCATTAGGGCAGCATGATGAGTCTGGAAAGAAGGAACAAGCAATCTACTACTTAAGCAAAAAGTTTACAGAATACAAGTGCAATTACTCTACAGTCGAGAAGTTATGCTATGCTTTAGTGTGGACAGCCAAGAGACTTAGGCAGTACATGCTGTATCACACCACATGGTTGATTGCAAGGCTTGATCCTATTAAGTATCTATGTGAAGCCCCTGCATTATCAAGAAGGCTAGCTAGATGGCAAGTCCTGCTTTTGGAATATAACATTGCCTATGTTAGTCAAAAGGCCATCAAGGGCAGTGCGATAGCTGACTTTTTAGCAAGTTGAACGGTAGATAATTATGAACCCTTAAATTTTAACTTCCCATATTAAGATCTAATGTGCATTTTTTAGAATGAAGACACCTTTAACCAAGATCGATCCTGGAAGATGTATTTTGATGGAGCATCAAATGTTCTAGGACATAAAATTAGGGCAATATTGATGTCACCCGATGGGAGTCATTATCCATTCACAGTAGGGCTAAATTTCTACTGCACAAATAATATTGCAGAATATGAAGCTTGTGTTATGGAGCTTCAAGCAGCCACTTAGAGGGATGTCAAGATATTACAAGTGTTCAATGATTTAACCCTAGTCATCTACTAATTGAAAGGAGAGTGGCAAACTCGCGATGCCAAGCTGATGCAGTATGGGAAGTTGATAGCAGAGCTTAAGAAAGAATTTGATGATCTTAGTTTTCAACACTTACTTCGAGAAGAGAACCAAATAGCTGATGCTTTGGCTACCTTATCATCCATGTTTAAAGTCAATAAGGAGTTAGACATTGCTCCCATACAAATGAGCGTCTGTAGAACTCTAATTCATTGTCATAGTGTAAAAAAAAAAGGATGGCCTACCGTGGTAATATGACATCATTTGTTACATCAAGGATTAGCAATATCCTAAACATGCAATCGAGACTGATAAAAGGACTATCAGAAGGTTGGCTATGGGATTTGTTCTCGATGGAAAAATATTATACAAAAGGAGTCACGATCAAGTAGCGTTCAGATGCATTGACACACCTGAAGCCAAAAAGATCCTAGAAGAACTTCATGAAGGGATTTATGGCACACATGCTAATCGACATCGGATGGCTAAGCAAATCATGAGAGTGGGTTATTATTGGTTGACTTTCAAGAGAGACTGCATTAATTATGCCCGAAAATGCCATAAATGTCAAAACTATGTTGACAAGATCCATATCCCTCTAGCACCACTTCATGTCATGACGGCCTCATGGCCCTTCTGCAGATATGGCTGTGATCATTTGCAGATATGGCCTTCCAAACCAAATCATCACAGCAACGCAAGCAATTTAAACAATAAAATGATGCAAGCAGTCTATTCATAGTTCAAGATCCAGCATCCTAATTCTGTCCCTTATCGCCCAAAGATGAATGAGGCAGTTAAGGTAGCCAATAAAAACATTAAAAGAATAGTTGAGAAAATGGCTAAGACTTATAAAGACTGGCATGAGAAGCTATTCTTTGCACTTCATGCCTAACGGACCTCAGTTCGCACTTCCACAGTTGCTACCCTATTTTTTTGTCTATGGATGGAAGCTGTATTGCCTATTGAAGTCGAGATCCCTTTTCTCTTACTTTTGATGGAAACCAAACTTGAAGAAGCCAAATTGGTCAAGAACAAATATGACCAGCTCAACCTCATCAAGGAAAAATGCATGAAGGCCATCTACCATGGTCAAATGTATCAAAGATGTATAATCAGAGCCCATGACAAAAAGATGCGCCATTGATGATTTCACCCAGGCGATTTGCTATTGAAGAAGATCCTCCCAATTCACAAAGATGCATGGGGCAAGTGGACCCCTAATTAGGAAGGACCATATGTTATAAAGCAAGCCTTCTCTGACAGGGCCCTAATCTTGTCAGAAATAGATGGTAATGTCTTGCCCAACCCAGTCAACTCAAATTCTATCAAGAAATATTACACTTAAAAGGTGAAAACCTGAAAAGGCATCCTTCAAAAGGGGGAAAAGGCAAAAAAACAAAAAAGCAAAAACAAAAAAAAAAACAAAAGGAGGAAAATAAAAAGAGGTCTAGATGAAAATCCAAAAAAGACATTTAGGCAACAAACCCAATTACAATTGAAAACCCATAAGGGCAACTTAAGAAGATCAATTTTGATGGGACATAAACTAAAAATACCTATAGGACAATGTAAAGCAATCCTAGAGATCTTTCGAAGATCAACTCATGCTAGGCACATTCATTATTCGAGAAAGATTCAGAAAAGCACCTAAAGAACATCCATGTCATGATTGTTAGAGGCATTTTTTGCCCAAAAGATCATCTTTCTCACTACCATATCAATTGTTTGTTAAAAGATATATCAAGTTATGTCTCTTTGTTGTCATTAACAAATATTACCTTATTTCTTTTAACCCCTATACGCTTCACATTACACTTGTCATTTAGTTGATAATGTTTGATAATTAACTAAAATATGCATAACGACAACTCGATATTACATCAAATGGAAAAAAAAAGCATAAGAAACTCTGCTTACACCCTGGTCGTCAAGATCATGCATGTTTCGTGTCTAAACACTGGTTTGCCATGACCATACACCAAACCATTTCTTACTTTCACAAGCCATATCTCAAGAAAAACCATTTTAGGTTAAAATTGACTCATGCATTCTATTAGAATCCTATCAAAACTAGAGGCATCAACATCATCAGTCGAATAGTCTCCAAATTTTTTATGATGCCCTCTATTTGTCAGGAAAATGATTGAGCCTCCTAAATCAAGAAACATAATAGTCCAAATTCTTAAGACTAAATTTTTGGTCATATCCATAGTGAAGCACGGGCAACCTATAATCCCTAGCGGGATTAGGAAAATTTCTTTCTATAGTCATATCAAAGACAAATCGCCATCCCTATGAGAGTCTGAATGACATACAAGGAAAACCATAGTAATCTCCTGTATTAGATTTCACATCATGCAATCATGATAGCATTCCACATCATGCATTCACATTACCATCATACATCATCATTTTTACAATATCACTCCAAGCCAGGTTTATTGAACATTCAAAGAATTCCTGGTAAGTGCTCTAAGCTTCACAAACCAAGTGCCATTAAGGTAAGGTTCTTTTCTCCTTATCACCTCATGTCAAAACCTTTTATCATGAAACTACTGTCAAAGCGCCAGTGTCAAGAAATTGTTGTCCAGAAACAATCATAAAAAAATTTTGTCAAGAACATTCATCGAAGCTTTGTCAAGCATTTTGTCAAAAACTAGTGTCAAAACCCTTTCATCGAGAATTTTTGTCATGAACTTTTGTTAAGAAAAACTTGTATTAGAAGTTTTATAAAAAAACCATTACCAGCACCCTTTCAAAGCCTGCAAGTCAGTGGCACCTCTTCAAAGCCCATAAATCAATGGCACTTCCTCAAACCCACAAGTCAGTGGCACCTTTGCAAAAGCCCATAAGTCAATGGCACCTTCTAAAAGCCTACAAGTCAGTGGCATCTTTTGAAAGTCCACAAGTCAATGGCACCTTTACAAAAGCCCATAAGTAAGTGGCACCCTTTCAAAGCCCATAAGTCAGTGGCACCTTTACAAAATCCTATAAGTCAGTGGCACCTTTACAAATGCCCATAAGTCAGTGGCACCCTTTTAAAGCCCATAAGTTAGTGGCATTTTTTTCAAAGCCCATAAGTCAATGGCATCATTTTCGAAGCTCACACGAGCTAGTGGCACCCAAGTCTAAGTCAAAGCTCGCACAAGTTGGCAGCACCTAAGTTAAAGCCAACACAAGTTGGTGGCGCCTGAGTCAAAGCTCACACGAGCTAGTGGCACCCAAGTCTAAGTCAAAGCCCGCACAAGTTAACGGCACTTGAATCAAAGCCCACATAAGCTGATGGCACCCAAGTTTAAGTCAAAGCTCACACAAGCAGGCGGCACCTACATCAAAAATCCATGTTACTTTGTAACTACTTAAGGGGGTTAAACTTGAGAAAACCTAACACCATAGTGCTTTGGGGAGTATGGTTCCACCCCAAATAAAATAGTATCTATTTGTCTTTACCCTATTCCTAATTCTTAGCAACGGTCAGAGAGCGACAGTTGTAGACAACTTATTTTGTCCAGGCTAATTTTTTTTAGCAACCGAGCTAATTTTCCATGGTCGAAGCATTTTTGACTCATCCACCATTGATTAAAAACTCAACTTTAACTTATTTATTTGTATCAAAAAAGGTTCAAAACCCATGTCAAATTATGAATTTGGACTTTTGAATAAATCAAAATATTTTTTTGAAGTCTAAATTAGATAAAAAAGGTCAATATCACATGATCACCTTACTCTCTAGCTTGTTAACCAATATCACCATCAGCCACCTATTTGCTAGAAAATCATTTCAGCATTTAAACCAGCCACCTTATGCCCATCATATTGGCAGCAAATTGCCCCCTATAGCCACCATTCTGACATCACCTTGTCCTCCTCGAGAAATGGCCAAAAACACCTCCAATTTGGCTCTAAAATGTTGGTATAAAGGGAGCACTTCTATCTCAGCAAAAAAAAGGTTAGACTCTAGCTCATTTTCAACTTATAAAACCATTCCTACACCAAGAAAACCAAAATCCCATAGCTCTTCACCTATAACCCAAAACACTCATTCCTTAACCATTACACATTGTAAAAATCACCCTCATCCATACAGAACCAAAACCTCATTATTTCTCTCCTTTTCTTGCTTATTAACAACAAAGAAAGGAGAAAAATTCAAGCCATCTTTACCGCTCCAATTATTTGGCCAAGAAGTAAAGTTTTGCTACTATAACTTCTCATTTTATCACTTTTATTTTAGGTTTTTCAGCATTTTCATCATTTTAGTGAGTTCTCCATGTTTCCATTACCCTCTTAGGATTATTATGCATTATTCTAGCTTTTGGTTGTGGTAGTTTAGGATGCCCCTTTGATGTGCAAAATGCCTCATTCCATCCTCATTATTTTGATAGCTCTTGCTCATGCATTTTATGCCATATCCATGCATCTTGTTATCCTTAAATCCCTGTATGAATCATTAGCCTTACATATTTCAAGCATATTTATACATAAGCTTGCATCTTGTCATGAATCATTATTATTTTCAGGTTTCATAACATTTTCTTGTCAAAATGTGTAACATTTCCTTTGTCTAGACCATTGGTAAAGTTAGCATCCTTATTCATGTTATGTGTTATCCCCTTGTATGTTTATTGTCTTCCTCTGGTGAAAATTCACGTTTGATGGTGTCAAAAACTGATTTTCAAAACCTTCCCAAAGCCAAGCATGTTAACCCCAACTAATAAGGATTAGTATAGATTTAGTATTTTCCTTAAAGTTAGCAAAATATCTTGAGAAAAGTAAGTTTTTCAAACTTGGAATCTTGGTTAAACAAACTCAGATCTTCTGATTTTGCAATAAAAATGACCTGACACTTGTTCTCGAAATGTTTGTACCTTGTTTTTAGGTCAATAACTTAAGTGGTATGATCAATAGGCTGTTTCATCGTCCCAAATTACTCTAGGGCTATGCAAATGAGTTTGTGATGCTCATGCCTCTCTTTCCCTTTAGTCATAGACATTCAAATGTTAATGACTTAAGTTGGACCTGTAAACATAAACAAAATAAGAAATACCCCCTGCTTTGCTTTGTCCTCTATTTTTGGTTATGGTCAAGATTGAGTTGTTTTCTTGAATTTTGCCTTGAGATATTCAAATGTCTCTATATCACCTCGATCAAACTCGAGAACATGCTTTGACCTCCCATAGGTTCGTATCAAGGCATAAGCATATTTTACATCTTTACCATCCTTATTCACAATAATTTCTTTTGCCAAAAGTTATCAAAATGCTCACACATTTCATAAATCACAAAGTTTCATTAACTTATGTTTTCTAACTTGACTTCTCTAGAGAGTGTCAGACATTTCACTTTTAGGCATACTCTAACCCTAACTTTCTGAGAGGATACTCCAACCTTGCTCTTCAAAATTATCTAGATTTAAAAATCTTTCTTTGTGAAAATGATTTCTCATCCACGGGGATACTCCATCCCTGACCTTTTGAGGGGATACTCTAACCCCGCTTCTCAAAATTGTCAAGATTTAAAAATCTTCCTTTGTCAAAAATTATTTGCCATTTACAGGGATACTCAAACCCTATCGTTCTGAGGGGATACTCCAACCCTATCTTTCAACTACAATTAATCTTTTTTTCTTTTTCTTGGATTTCCATGAATACATTAAACAAATCTCATTTAATCAAGAACCCTAGATGCATCTCAAAAATTATCGATTCTATTATTCCAAAATAATCGATGCCAATTACGAGATAAATTCCAATGGTCCATTCCTTTTCCTTATCATTGCATTAAATGATCCATGTTATGTTACTTCATTTATTGTCTTACTAACATGATTTCCTTTGTGATGCTTATGTGCATTATGTTTTCAAAACATTTCAAATGAAATTAAAGGTAATATTCTGTGTGGGTATCTCTCTAGTGCCCAAAGTGGAACGTTCTATTTTCAAAGTAAAATCCAAAGGTCATTTTATTGAAAATCTCTATATTCCCCATATCTTTGGGGCGTATATGAGATTAAATCTTTTTCATCAAAACTTGGATTTGTATGTCTATAAGATTCATACATTAAATGAGGGTTATATCGAAATAATGACAAGTTAAGATCAAAAGAATCAAAATCGAGACAAGACATAACTAGTAAGTACCGATTATAGGTGTCATGAAAAGGTTCGTACCTCATCGTACGCAACCAACTCCTGAACCCAAACGATGAATTTTTGTATTACGTAGACCATGGGATCGATGTTTTGAGTTTTGTTACTGAAAACATAGGTTTTAATAGGCATCCGATCATGCCCAAGTCTAAATGATCAGTGGCAACTCTAAACGTTGGCCATTTTGTGATGGTCATCCGAGAACAATAAGATAGGCAATTTGTCTTATTGTCCCTTTTACTGTACCACAAGTCAAGAATTTATACGTTCTCGTTCTCATCACATCGTCAAAGAAAATGTCTCGGTCAAGAAGATACTTCCAAGTCAGGAAAATATTTTAAGTCATGCGTATCCATAGATCCTTGAGGATTTACCTCGATGCACGTTGTGACATTCATAGTTACCCCATTTGACAGATGAACTTTTATTCTAGGAAATTAGTGGAAAGAAAAGTGTTTCCTAGGAAACCAAATCATCAATATTCGGTATCCTAATGAGGAGAGCATTTTCTTGGTGTCCAATGTTAGAAAAAAAGAAGATTATTATAAGTATCCTTATTTGTCTCATTTAATGGACAAACTATGATTCCAAAAAAATAGTGGAAAGAAGAGCTTTTCCTAGGAAACCAAAGCATCAATATCATGTATCGCAATGAGAAGAAAATGATTATGGTGGCAAAACAAAAAAATAATGGAGATTATTACAATAGTCAAGTCCCATCTGACGGATGAACTTTAATTACATAGAAAATGGAAAAAAATGCTTTTCTTAGGAAACCAAGGCATCACTATCTTGTATCCCAATAAGGAGATTGCGTTATGGTGGTCGATTACAAAAAGAACAAAAATTATTACGAGTATCCACATTTATTCCATTTGATAAATAATGATTAATTCTATGGAAATGGTGGGAAAAAAAGCATTTCCTGCAAAACCAAAGTATCAATATCATGTATCCTAATGAGGAAAAAATGTCCATAATGCGTAATCACAAATAGAAATGAGATTATTTTAAGTATCCAAATTTGTCTTATTCGACGAACAAACTTTGATTCTAAGGAAAATGGTAGAAAAAAGCTTTTCCTAGGAAACCAAAGCATTAATATCGTGCATCCCAATGACGGCATCGTGTTTACAGTGGCTTATCACAATGGAAATGGAAATTATTACAAGTATCCATGTTTGTCTTATTTGATGGACGAACTTTGATTCTAGGGGAAATAGCACAAAGGAAACCTTTTCTTAGGAAACCAAAGCATCAAAATCATGTATTTTGATAAGGAGAACATGTTCATGGTGCCCAATCACAAAATGAATGGAGATTATTACAAGTATCCATATTTGTCTCATTAGATGGAGAAACTTTGATTCTACAAAAAATGGTAGAAAGAAAGCTTTTTTTGGGAAATTAAAGTATTAATGTCGTGTATCATAATGAGCAGAACAATGCTGTGGTGGCTAATCACAAAAAGAATGAAAATTATTATGAGAATCAATGTTTGTCATATTTACAGATGAACTTTAATTTTACAAAAAGTAATGGTAAAAATGCCTTTCTTGGGAAACTACAGCATTAATATCATGTATCCCAATTGAAAGAACGTCTTTATGGTGGCTAATCACAAAGACAATGTAACTTATTTGAGTATCCACCTTTATCCTATTTGATAAATAAACATTAATTCTATGGAAATGGTAGGAAGAAAAGCTTTTCTTGAAAAACTAAGGCATCAATATCATGCATCTTGATAAGAAAAACATGTTTATTATGCCTAATCACAAATAGAAAGGACGTTGTTACAAGTATCTATATTTGTCTTATTTGGCAGCCAAACTTTGATTTTGGGGAAAATAGTAGAAATAAAGCTTTTCTTAGGCAGTAAAGCATCAATATCGTGCATCATAGTGAAGGTAATGTGATTATGGTAGCTAATCATAAAAAAATAAAGATTATTACAAGAATTAAAGTTTGCCTCATTTAATGGATGAACTTTAATTCTATGAAAAATGGTGGAAACAAAAATTTTTTCTTAGGAAACCAAAAAATCATTATTATGTATCCCAACAAGGATATCATGTTTATAGTGGCCAATAACAAAAAAAATGGAAATTATTGCAAATATCCATGCTTGACTCATTTGATGGATGAACATTAACTCTAACACAAATGGTGGAAAGAAAAGCTTTTCTTGGGAAACCAAAGCATCAACATCATATACCCTAATAAAGAGATCGTGTTTATGGTGGTCAATCACAAAAGAAAAGGAAATTATTACGAGTATCCATATTTGTCTCTTTTGATGGATGAACATTGATTCTAGGGAAAAAGGCGTAAAGAAAAGCTTTTCTTAGAAAACCAAAGTATCAATATCATGTATCCTAATGAGGAGAATGTGTTTGATAATGCCTAATAACATAAAGAAAAGGGATGGAAAAACTTTAATTCTAAAAAAAATGTTCTAAAGCATTAACATTGTGTATCCAGGTTTATGGTGGCCAATCACAAAAGAAATTAAAATTATTATGAGTATCCAGGTTTGTCTCATTTGACAGGCTAACTTTGATTCTAAGGACAATGTTGAAAGAAAAGCTTTTCTTGCAAAACAAAGTAATTAATATCGTTTAAATCTATGGTGGCCAACATAAAAAGAATGAAGATTATTATGAGAATGAATATTTGTTTTATTTGATAGACAAAATTTGATTTTACAAAAAAATGTGGAAATAAAGCTTTTCTTAGGAAACCAAACCATCAAGATGATATATTCCAAAAGAGAGAACATGATTCTGGTTATTGTCGCAATATATCGCGGGGTGGATCCTCGTAGATCTATGGGTGCGTACGATTTAAAATATTTTCTTAACTTGGAAATGTCTTCTTGATTGTGACTTTTCTTTTGCGATGTGATGCGAATGAGAATGTATAGATTCTCAACTTGTGATATAGTGAAGGGGACCATAAGATGAATTGCTCATCTTATTGCTTTTAGATGACCATCATGACATGGCCAACGCATAGAGTAGCCATCAATCATTTAGGGCTAAGCATGACCGGATGCCTATTGAAACTTATGTTTTAAGTTACAAAACTCAAAACATCAATCCCATGGTCTACGTAGTACAAAGATTTATCATTGGGTTCAGGAATTGGTTATGCACGATAAGGTACAAACCTCTTCACGATGCCCAAAATTGGTACCTTACTAGCTATATCTTATTTCAGTTTCGATTCCCTCCATCTTAACTCATCACTATTTCGATATAACCCCTTTTTAATGCATGAATTTTGTAAAAATGCAAATCCAGGTTTTGATGAAAAGATTTAATCTCATATATGCCCCAGAGAGATAGGGAATATAGAGATTTTCAATAAAAATGACCTCTAGATTTTACTTTGAAAAATGGAATATTTCACTTTGGGCACTGGAGAGATACCCATGTAGAATATTACTTTTAGTTTTATTTGAAATGATTGGAAAACATGAATGCAAATAATCATCACAAAGAAATCATGTTAGTAAGGCAATAAATGAAGTAACATAACATGGATCATTCAATGCAATGATAAAGAAAAGGGATGGACCATTGGAATTTATCTCACCATTGGCATCGATTATCTGAGAATAATCGAATTGAACATTTTCAAGATGCATTTAGGTTTCATGATTAAACGAGGTTTGTTTGATATATTCATGGAAGTCTGAAAAGGAGAAAAATTTAATTATAGTTAAAGATAGGGTTAGGGTATCCTATCGAAAGATAGGGTTCGAGTATCCTCATGGATGGCAAATAATTTTGACAAAGAAAGATTTTTAAATCGTGACAATTTGAAAAGTAGGGTTGGAGTATCCCCTAAGAAGGTCAGGTTTGGAGTATCCTCACAGATGACAAATCATTTTGAGCAAGGAAGATTTTTTAATCTCGACAGTTTTGAAAAGTAGGGTAGAGTATCCCTTCGAAAGGTCGAGGTTAAAGTATCCCCAAAAGTGACATGCTTGACACTCTTTAAAGAAGTTAAGTTGGAAAACTTAAATTGACAAAACTTTTTGATTTAGAAAATGAGTGAGCATTTTGATGACTTTTGGCAAAAAAAAATTATTATGAACAAGGATGGTAAAGATGTAAAGTATGTTTGTGCCTTGATACGAGCTTGTAAGATGTCAAACCATGATCTCGAGGCTGATCGGGGTGATATGGTGACATTCGAATATCTTAAGATAAAGCTCGAGAAAACAACTCAATTTTGACCATAATCGAAAATAGTGGACAACATCGTGCTATCCCGCCTCTTGAATTTATTCTAAATTGGTTTAAAAGCTTTAGAGGGTGGACAAGACATCGTTAGAACACATAACTCGATAAGGGTCAATCAAAAAGTGTTCCCAATATCCTAAAATATCACTTTCTAGGGAAATAAATTTTCAAGTTTGGATTGATCGTGCTGCTGGCAAAGCCTATGAGGGACAAAGTGTGTCAAAATTTGAAAAATCACCTCGGACTCATTTGGTATAAAAAAATTGCAAGCAATACCTTTCTAAAAAAGGGATTTCATGAATCTTTTAGGAAAAATGTTTGAAAAAATTAGAAAAATCATTTCGTGGGTCTGAATGGCCCAACTAGAATACATGTTTGGATTCCAAAGGTTCTGGATAATTTAGATTCGAAAAATCATAAGTCTCTGATCTGAAATAACCCGGGGGTGCATAAGACATTTTTTTACAGATAATTTGACACACTTTGAAAAGAAAATATCAAAAAATTCATGAAAAATCATTTAGGATTTTAAAGTGATTTTTCAATTTGTAATAGTTGTGCTGCCAGGAGGGAACAAAGTAAAGCAAGGGATATTTCTTATTTTCTTTATGTTTACAGGCCCAAACTCAAGTTATTGACATTCGAACATCCATCACTGAAGGGAAAGAGTGGCATAAGCATCTTAAACTCATTTGCATAGCCCCGAAGTAGTTTTGGATGATGAAACAGCCCATTGATCACACTACTCAAGGCTTTGACTCTAAAACAAGGCACAAACATTTCGGGAATGAGTGCAAGGCCATTTTTGTTGGAAAATCAAAAGATTTGCACTCATTTAATCAAGACTCGATATTTGGAAAGCTTAATTTTCCCTAAGATTTTTTTTTGCTAACTTTAAGGAAAATGCTAAGCTCATGCTTGTTGTCATTGGTTGAGGTTAACATGCTTGGCTTGGGGAGGTTTTGAAAATCAATTTTTGATAGCCATCAAACATGCATTTTGACAAGGGAAGACCACAAACATATAAGGGGATGTCACATAACATGAATAGGGATGCTAACTTTACCAATGGTCTAGATAAAGAAAGTGTCATGTATTTTGATAAGAAAATATTATGGATGCTAAAAATGACAATGATTCATGCAAGCTAATGTATAAATATGCTTCAAATGTGTTAGGATAATGATTCATACATGGATTAAGGATAACAAGATGCATGGATATGGCATAAAATGCATGAGTAAGAGATATCAAACTAATGAGGATGAAATGATTACACATTAAAGGGGCACTAAGGCATCCAAATCTTAAACTACCATAACCAAAAGACACAATAATGCATGAATCCTAAGAGGGTGATGGAAACATGAATAGCTCATTAAAATGATGAAGATGCTAAAAAATAGAAAATACAAGTAATAGAGTAAGAAGTTATATCAACAAACTTCGATTTTTGGCCAAATAGTTGGAGCAATAGAGATGGCTTAAATTTCCCTCTTTTCCTTATTGTCAATAAGAAAAAAAAAGAGAGAAACAATGAGGTTTTGGTCCTGGTATGGATGAGGTGATTTTTTAGAATATGTAGAGGTTGAGAGTGAGTGTTTTGGGGCTGTTTTTGGGTGAAGTGAAAAGCTATGGGATTTGGTTTTCTTGGTGTAGGAATATGTTTTGGAAGCTGAAAATGAGCTGGAATCTAACCTTTCTTAGTTGAGATATAAGTGGTCTATTTATACCAGCATTTTAAAGCCAATTTAGAGGTGTTTTTGGTCATTTCTCAAGGGACAAAGTAGTGTCAACTTGGTGGCTATAGAGTTGCTGTAAGGAGCAACTTACTACCAATGTGATGGACATAGGGTGGTTGGTCTAAATGCTAAAATGATTTTCCAGCAAATAGGGTGGCTGATGGTGATCTTAGTTAACAAACTAGGGAGGAACAGGGTGATCATGTGACATTGACCTTTCTAATCTAATTTAGACTTCAAAAAAATGTTTTGATTAATTTAAAAGTCCAAATTCGTAATTAGATATCGATTTTAATCTTTTTTGATGCAATGAAATGAGTTAAAATTGAGTTTTTGATCAATGGTGGACGAGTTAAAAAAGCATGGTTGCTAAAAAATTTAGCTCGAACAAAATAAGGTGCCTATAGTGGTTAATCACAAAAAGAATGTAAATTATTATGAGTTTTCACATTTGTCTTATTTGACAGATGAACTTTGATTTTTAGAGAAATGGTGAAAATGGTAGCTTTGCTTAGGAAACTAAAGCATCAATATCAAGCATCCCATTAGAAAGAACATGTTTATGGTGGCCAATCACAAAAACAATGAAAATTATTACGAGTATCGATGTTTTTCCCTTTTGACTAATGAACTTTGATTCTAAGGAAAATGGTGCAAAACCAAAACATCAATACTGTGTATCCCCATGAGGACATCATATTTATTGTAGCCTATTATGAAAGGAATGCAAATTATTACAAGTATACAAGTTTATCTCATTTGACAAATGAACTTTGATTTTAAGGAAAATGGTAGAAAGTTATTATGAGTATCCAAGGCTATCTCATTTTACGAACGAACTTTGATTCTAAGGAAAATGGTGGAAAGAAAAGCTTTTCTAGGGAAATGAGAGCATTTAATATCATGCATCCTAACAAAGAGATCATGTTATTGTTGGCTAATCAGAAAAGGAATCTAAATTATTATGAGTACACATGTTTGTCCATTTGATAGATGAACATTGATTCTAAGGAAAATTATAGGGAAAAAAAAGCTTTTCTTAGGAAACCAAAGCATCACTATCATTTATTCAAATGAGGAGAATATGTTTATGGTGGCTAGTCACAAAAAGAATGTAGATTACTATGAGTATTCATGTTTGTCACGTTTGATAGACAAACTTTGATTTTAAGGAAAATGGTGGAAAGAAAAGCTTTCCTGACGAAATTGAAGCATCAATGTCATGTATCCCAATGGGGAGAACTCGTTTATGGTGGCCAATCATAAAAGCAATGGAGATTATTATGAGAATCAATGTTATCTTTTTGACAGGCAACCTTTGATTCCAAGGAAAATGGTAGAGGGAAACTCTTTTCATGGGAAACAAAGCATTGATATCGTGCACCTTAAAAGAGAAAACATGGTAATGGTGGCCAATCACATAAATAATGAATATAATTACAAGTATCAACATTTGTCCCTTTTCACTAATGAACTTTGACTCTAAGGAAAATAATAGAAAGAAAAGGTTTTGTTGCAAAACTAAAGCTTCAATATCATGTATCACAATGAGGAGATCATGTTTATAGTGGCCCATTATGAAAAAATGAAAATTATTACGAGTAACAACATTTGTCTTATTTAATAGATGAACTTTGATTCTACAAAAAATGATGGAAGAAAAAGCTTTTCTTAGGAAATGAAAGCATTAAGATCGTGTGTCCTAACAAAGCGATCATGTTTATGGTGGCCAATCACAAAAAAATGTAACTTATTAAGAGTACCCATGTTTGTCCTATTTGATAGATGAAATTTAATTCGAAGGAAAATGGTGAAAAGAAAAGCTTTTCTTAGGAAATCAAAGCACCAAGATCACGTGTCCTAACAAAGAGATCATGTCTATGGTGGCCCATCACAAAAAAAATAAAGATTATTATAAGTATCCATGATTGTTACATTTGATAGACAAACTTTGATTCTGAGGAAAATAGTGGAAAGAAAAGCTTCCCTTGCGAAACCAAAGCATCAATATAATGTATCCCAATAAGGAGAGCTTGTTTATGGGGCCAATCATAAATGAAATGGTGGTTATTGTAAAAATCAATGTTTGTCTCATTTAATGGGCAACCTTTGAATCTAAGGAAAATAGCAGAAAGAAAGTCTTTTCATGGGAAATAAAAGCATCAATATTGCATATCCCCACGGAGAGAACATGTTTATGGTGGCCAACCATAAAAACAACGAAAATTATTACATGTATCAAAGTTTATCCTTTTTGACTAATGAACTTTGATTCTAAGGAAAATAGTGAAAAGAAAAGTTTTCTTATGAAACCAAAGCATCTGTATCATGTATTCCAATGACTAGATCATGTTTATAGTAGCCTATTACAAAAAGAGTGAAAATTATTATGAGCATCCATGTTTCTCCCATTTGATAGATAAATTTTGATTCTAAGGAAAATGGTGGAAAGAAAAGCTTTCCTTGGAAAAAAAAGAATCAATATCATTTATTCAAATAAAGAGATTGCATTTATTGTGGCTAGTCACAACAAGAATGGAAATTATTATGAGTGCCCATGTTTATCTTATTTAATAGATGAACTTTGATTCTAAGGAAAATGGTGGAAAGAAAAACTTTCCTTGCAAAACCAAAACATCGATATCCTATATCTTAATGAGGAGAACTTGTTTATGGGGCCAATCACAAAAAGAATGGAGATTACTATGAGAGTTAATTTTTTTTCATTTGACGGGCAACCTTTGATTTTAAGGAAAATGGCAAAAGAAAAATGTTTCCATGGGAATCTAAAGCATCAATTTCATGCATCCCAACAGAAAGAATGTGTTTATGGTGGCCAATTAAAAAAAGAATGAAGATTATTACAAGTATCAATGTTTTCCTCAATTGACGGATGAACTTTGATAATGGTGGAAAGAAAAGCTTTGATGGAAAACCAAAGCATCAATATCATGTATCCCAATGAAGAGAACCTGTTTATGGTGGCCAATCATGAAAAAAATATAAATTATTATGAGTACCCATGTTTATTTTATTTGATAGATGAATTGTGATTCTAAGGAAAATAGTGGAAGGAAAAGCTTTTGTTAGAAAATAAAAGCATCAATATAATGTATTCCAACATAGAGGACATGCTTATGGCAGCTAATCACAAGAAAAATGTAAATTATTATGAGTATCTACGTTTGTTCCAATTAATAGATGGGTTTCAATTCTAAGGAAAATGATGGAAACAGAAGCTATTCTTGGGAAACCAAAGCATTAATATCATGTATCCCAATGAGAAAAATATGTTTATAGTGGCCAATCACAAAATGAATAGAGATTATTATGAGAATCAAAGTTTGTCTCATTTAATAGATGAACTTTGATTCCAAGGAAAATAATGGAAAAAAAACTTTTCTTGCAAAACCAAAGCAAATAAGGAGAACCTTTTTGTAGTGGCCAATCGAGAAAAGAATGGAGATTATCATGAGAATCCATGTTTATCTCATTTGATGGACAGACTTTGATTCTATGGATAATGGTGCAAAGGAAAACTTTTCTTAGGAAACCAAAACATCAGCGTCATGTACCCTAATGAAAAGTACATGTTTATGGTGGCAAATCATAGAAGGAATGGAAATTTTTTTTGAATATCCATGTTTACCTCTTTTGACAAACGAAATTTGATTTTAAGGAAAATGGTGCAAAGAAATGCTATTCATGTAAAACCAAAGCATCAATATCATGTTAAGAAGAATGTATTCGTGGTGCCCAGTTACAAAAAGAAGCTTGAGTACTACGAGAATCAATGTTTGTCTTATTTAACAGACAAACATTGATTTTTGAGAAAATGTGTTAGCTTTGAATTAATTTCGGTTTTGATATAACAAATAACTTAAGCTAAATTAATTTGTACTCAACTAACTTAGTATTTATGTTAAATTGAAAAATATTTTGAAAAAGTACTAAGTTTCTATATTCTCAAAAATAGATGTTCCAAAATGCCCATTTATCTTAAAATATTTTTGAGATATGTTTGAGTCAATTTGAAGCTAAGAAAAATCATTTTACAAAGGATTTTAAAGGGATGTATCTATACAATGCACAAATTTATTGATACTATGCTTAAAACCTTAGTTATATCGATACATATCAGCATGTATCGATATAATACAGTAATTATCGATACTCACCTTATATGGGCGTGTCTGTGTTAATATGACTTAACAGGTATTGATATTCAGCATTCTATGTCAATACAACTAGCTGTAATGGTCACATTTTTAATTCTTGTGTCGATACTTTTGGTATTGTATGGGGAACAACAGGAAATAATATTTTTGAAGACTCTAATAGTTATATTCCTTCACCAAATTTCCTAATGGCTAGAATCATGATCAAGGCTATAAATAAGCTACTCCAATACCTTTAAAAGAAAGAGAAAAGAAAAAAAGGTTGTACTTAAAGTCAAATCCTTCATCCTTTCAATCATTTTTACTAAGTAGTTTGTCTTTGTATAGGATTAATTCTACCTATTTTTGTATTCTTTATTTTGTATCTTTAGATACATATTCTCCTTGAGCCAAACATTCTTATAAACACCTAACCTTTTGAGGTTTTATTTGTTTACGCTCAAATCCTTGTAAAAAAGGGAGGTTACTACTTAGTCATTGAAAAGTAGAGAAAGTTTCTATTTAGCCTTCAAAAGTAGCAAGAAAAGGTTCTATCTTAGCCACAAAAGATAGGGGGTAGAGTTTTCTATCTTAGCCTTGAAAGATAAAGAATGTAAAGGCTATGCCTTGTCCTTGAAAGGTAGATAATTCAGGTTAATGAATTGTTTAAATGCAAGGCAAGTGAGGTTAAGGTAGGGGACATACGTAATTGAGGTCGAACCTCTCTAAATCATTGAGTTTGCTTCTCTCTCCCTTACCTTTAATCGTTTATTTCTATTCACTAACTTGCATTCGAAAGTTTATTGTTAGGATTTCTCAATTTTATTAATCAAAATTTTAAGAAATTAATTCACCCCTCTTGATTTCATTTACCACTAAAAGGCCTAACAATTGGTATCAGAGCTTGTGTCTCATTCCTATAGGCTTAACATCCCTGAGCAAAGATCTGCAAAAGGCCAAACAATTGGTTAGTGGTGATATTTTTTATATGAACTAAGAAAGACATTTAATCATGAGGCTTCATCTCTTCAACAGTGAAGATTACGCATACTAGAAGACAAGGATAAGGCTATTTGTCCAAGCAAATGATTATCAAGTTTGGAAGATTATCATGAAAGATGGTAGGTGATCTTAAAGTTCCCAAGGAAGAATAAGAATGGGATAAGAAAGACACTAAGATGGCTCAACTTAATACCAAGGCCATGCACACACTTTTTTATGCATTAGACCCTAATGAGTATACTAGGGTGCCTTTGTGTGATAATGCTAAAGAGATATGAGATAAGTTGGAATCACACATGAAAAGACCAATCAAGTCAAGGAGTCTAAGATAAGCATGCTCACTCTTGATTATGAGATGTTTAAAATAAAACTAGATGAGAGCATCAAGAGGATGTCTGATAGATTCACGGACATTGTAAATGGCTTGAAAAGTCTTAAAAAGGTGTATCCCAACAAGGAAATGGTCAAAAAAATGTTGAATAACCTTCTTAAGTCATGGGAAGCTAAAGTTATCATAATTGAGGAGTCAAAGGACCTCAATGTCTTTACCTTAGACAAGCTCATCGAATCACTCCTCACATATGAAATGAAGATAACTCATGGAAAGGAGCAACCAAGAAAACTTGGAGTTACATTAAAGGCATCCATGAGTGAAGAAAGGGATGATAATGATGAGAATGGTAAAGATATAGAGATGATCATATTTACCAAGAAATTCATGAAGTTAGATAAGGGCTAAAAAGGTTAACAAGGTGGTGTGCTATAATTGCAACAAGTTAGGCCATGTTAAATCCAATTGCCTATTATTGAAAAAAAGAAGAAAAAGCCATTTGTAGCAACTTAGAGCGATAGTGACTTTTTCGTTGATGGTGACTCTAAGGAAGACAAAATTGGCAACCTTTGCTTTATGGCTCTTGATGAGCCTGAGGTAACCTTAAACTCTCCAAATTAAATTCCTATACATTTGATAAGTTACAAGAAGCTTTTGATGATCTTGTAATCGAGTTTGAGAAAATGAACTATAAACACAAGAAAATGATTTTAAAATTAAAAGTTGAAAATGATTTACTGTTGAAATCAAAACTTATGTTGGAGAATGGAAACAAAGATTTGAAAAATGATTTTAATGACTCCAAGCTAAGAATTAACATTTAAGAGAAAGTTAATTTTGACTTGAAAAGAAGGATTGAAAGTTTGGAACAAGAAAAGAAAACCATTTTAGATAAATCTTTTCAAGTTTATAAGACTAAGTGCTTACATTGCAATGTTCATAGTCATAATTTGCAAACTTCTCCTATCAAGAAAAAGACATAATTTAAAGTTAAGCAAGTATGTATCTCTAAGGGAACAAGAGGCTTTAAGACTAACATTCAAGGACCCAAAGTAATTTGGGTACCAAAAACTAAGTAAAAGTTTTCTGTAGGTGTGTTAAAGCAATAAGGAGCTATGCAATACAAATGGATACTCTAGACACATAAAGAAATGATGGGTAACCTCTAAGCTTTAAAATTTGATATGTTTAGTGGTTATTCATGTTGCTCTTGCTAAATGATTTTGATATTAATACTTTGTTCAAATTTGCATTTGCAATATTTTTCAATGAGCAATTGGGTAAAAATATGCATAAATCAATACAATATAAGTAAAAATAACCCAATACTAAGCTATATGTCTCGATACAAGCCAAAACTCTTTTCTTAGTGTCGAGATCGAATTTGAGGTATTGATACAAAACCTAGAATTGTTCACCATGTATTGATATAGTCTAAACTTGTTTTAAGTCTTAAGACATAGTTCATCGTATCAATACAAAATTCCAAAATTGTTCTTTGTATCGATACTTAACTCTAAG
The DNA here is from genome assembly GCA_029448705.1 of Adansonia digitata. Classification (NCBI taxonomy): domain Eukaryota; kingdom Viridiplantae; phylum Streptophyta; class Magnoliopsida; order Malvales; family Malvaceae; genus Adansonia; species Adansonia digitata. The sequence continues at coordinate 6,112 of JAQSVH010159455.1, read as the reverse complement.
TACCAATATCTTGTATCGACACCATCTCCTTTGTATCGATACAGACTATTGATTTAGGCAATCCTCGTGCAGGTAACGTCATCTTCATTGAACCTGAGCCATAACTTCCTTAGGTTCCTTAACCCTAATATCACTTGTCATCAAATCCTCATCCTCTCCTACAAACCCTTGATCCAAAACAATTTTATTTCATAAAATTAACCTTTTTGGTTTTAAATAACAAACAACTTAAGCTAAATTAATTTGTACTCAGCTAACTTTGTTTAAATTGAAAAATATTTTGGAAAAAGTACTAAGTTTCTATGTACCCAAAAATAGATGTTCCAAAATGCACATTTATACTTAGAACATTTTTTAGATATGTTTAAATCAATTTCAAGCCTAGAAAAATCATTTACAAAGGATTTTAAAGGGATATATCGACACAATGCATATATGTTTTGATACTACACTTAAAACCCTCAGTTGTATTGATTCATATCAACATTTATCGATTTAGTGCAGTGAGTATCGATACTCACCCAATATGTATCAACACATTGCTTGGCAGTAGCTAAGGTTTTCCTGTAACCCCTAAAAGTTTCGATATCAATGTGTCTGTATTGATACTCAGTACTCTGTATCAATACAATAGGTTGTAACGGTCACATTTTTAATTCTTGTATCAATACATTTGGTATTGTATTGATACAATATCATGGGGAACAATGAGAAATGACAAGGCTATAAATGACAATGGGAAATGAAGACTCCAATGACTATATTCCTTCACCAAATGTTTCTGGCTCAGAAATTATAAGAGAGAAATGACTCTCAATTGAAGAAGAGAATTTGTTATTTTTTGATGCTAAATACAATGGAATGATCCCTATTTATACTAGTTTCATAGGGGGTTATGATTTGTAATCCTAAAAGATAACTCCTAAAAGATCTTATCAATTACAAGATAATTCCTCCTAAAAGATATTATCAATTACAAGATAATTCCTAAAAGATGACTCCTAGAAGATATTATCAATTACAAGATAATTTGATTTATAAGATTGTTTGATTTTTATCTAATATTATCAGTTAAAAAAAGATATTATCTTATGATCTTTATTATTCTCTATTATCTTTTTATTTATCTTTTGATCCTTATCAGTTTCCAATAGCTAGAATCATGATCAAGGCTATAAATAAGCTACTCCAACACCTTCAAAAAAAGAGAATAAAAAAAGAAATTATGCTTAAAGTCAAATCTTTTATCCTTTCCATCATTTTTACAAAGTAGTTCATCTTTGCATAGGATTAATTCTTCCTATTTTTGTGTTCTTTATTTTGCATCTTTAGATACATATTCTCCTTGAGCCAAACATTCTTGTAAACACCTAACCTTTACAGATTTTATTTGTTTACACTAAAATCCTTGTAAAAAGAGGAGGTTACTACTTAGCCATTGAAAAATAGAGAAAGTTTTTACTTAGCCTTCAAAAGTAGTGAGAGAGGGTTCTATCTTAGCCATAAAAGATAGGTGGTGGAGGTTTCTATCTTAGCCTTAAAAGATAGAGAGTTAAAGGTTATACCTTGTCCTTGAAAGGTAGGCAATTCAAGTTAGTAGATTATGGAAATTTGAGGTTAGTGAGGTCAAGGTAAAGGATGTAGGCAATTAAGGCCGAATCTTTGTAAATCATTGAGTTTGTTTCTATTCATTAACTTGAACTTGAAAGTTTATTGTTTGGATTTCTCAATTTTATTTATTAAATTTTCAATTTACTAAAATTTTGAAAAATCAATTCACCCCCTCTTACTCACCATTAAAAAGTCTAACAAAATGGTAGAAAAAAAAGCTTTTATTAGGAAGCCAAAGCATTGACATCATGTATTCCCAATGAGAAAAATGTGTTTATGGTGGCTAATCACAAAAGGAATAGAAGTTATTAAAATATCCATGTCTATCTCATTTGGTGGATGAATTTTTATTCCACGGCAAATGTTGGAAAAAAAGGATTTTCCTACAAAATCAAAGCATCAATATCTTGTATCCCAATAAGGAGAACATGTTCATGGTGGCCAACCACAAAAAGAGTGGAGATTATTATAAGAATCATTGTTTGTCTCATTTAATGGATGAACATTGATTCTCATGAACATGGTGGAAAAAAAAGCTTTTCTTGGTAAACCAAAGCATCAACATCATGTATCCTAATGAGGAAAGCCATTTTATGGTGGCCAATCGCAAAAAGAATGGAGATCATTATAAGAATCTTTATTTGTCTCATTTGATGGATGAATTTTGATTGTAAGGAAAATGGTGCCAAAAAAAAACTTTTTTTAGGAAACGAAAGCATCAAAATCTTGTATACGTAGAATGTGTTTGTGGTGACCAATCACAAAAGGAATGGAAATTATTGAGGTAACCATGTCTATCTTATTTCATAAATTAACTTTGATTTTAAAGAAAATGGTGGAAAGAAAATTTGTTCTTGCAAAACCAAAGCAACAATATTGTGTATCCTAATAAGGGAAATATGTTTATGGTGGCCAATCAAAAAAAGAATGGAAATTATTGCGAGTTGCCATGTTTTTCTCATTTGATTGATGAACTTTGATTCTAAGGCAATTGGCGAAAAGAAAAGTCTTTCTTGCAAAACCACAGCATTAATATTGTATCTCATACGAACCTTGGGCTGAAAAACAAAACCTAAAACCTAATTGGATGGAATTAGACCCTTAGGATCACCTTCAAAATCAAATAAAGAGAAATAGATCCTAATTAAACCCACGGTTAGAACCAAAGTTATAAGAATCTTGATTGCCATAAGTTACCTTGGTAAGATTTAATTTGAGTTCTCGTTTAAAGAACAAAGAAAAAGTTCTGACAAACTGAAGAAACTCTCAACATATTTATTTATTCAATATGCTAAATTACATGATGGAGACAACCTTAAATTAGCCTAAAATCTGTAGAGTCCTAACTAAATAAGGACTAATCAACAAGGATAAAGTCTATTCCTTATCATAATTTGATTGGGACTTATCTATACAACTTAAAATCCTAAACACAGAATCCTAATAGTAATCAATAAGTATAAAGTCTATCGCTTATTATAATCTAATTAGGAATTATCTAAAAAAATTAAAATAAAAAAGTCAAAGTCTTATTAAAGAAATTAAAAAATTTAGAAATCCTAAACTATAGGTCCATGAATACTTGGGAACTAGGCTCCATTTATCTTGAACATGCGAATTGGGCTGTGAGGTTTGTTTTTCACCTTTTTTAGCCTCAACACAATGTAAGAAAGTGATCAATCTTGGCAATGCATTTGATTAATCTAGAACAACCTCCTTTGCTTGCATTTCCATGATTAATCCTTACAAAGCTTGCTTCATGCATTTAGTTTTTACCTTAGTCATAGGACCCTTAATTCCTCGTAAAAGATCATAATGGTTGGAAATAAGTTTTTGTGCAAGTTGATCTCCATCATTCCCTCCTTCCTAGAAAGGATTCATCCTTGAATTACCTACATCATAAAAAGATAAATCAGTAAAACTAAAGATAGCACTCATATTACCATAACAGTTTGGCAAATCTAGCTTATAGACATAATCATTGATCCTTTTTAATGCTTGAAAAGGTCTAGCTCCTTTAGGCTATAACTTAGATTTTCTTTGAACAGGAAATCTCTTTTTATGCAAATGAACCCAACCCTGATCTCCAGGTTTAAAAATAGCCTTAATACGCCCCTTATTGGCTTACCTTTTAATAGATCATTCTTCTCATCTATGTCAGCTTAAACCTTTGCATGCAAATTCCTAACAAAATTAGCCTTTTACCTACCATCGAAATTAACATGTTCATTAGTAGGCAAAGGTAAAATATCCAAGGGAGTTAAAAGATAAAAGCCATACACACTTTTAAAAAGAGAAAAAGAAGTAGTAGAATAAATAGCCCTATTGTATTATGAGGCAAATGTCTCTCTCATTATTTTAAGTTTTTTTTTAATGATAGTAGTAACAAAGTAGTAAGTGTTCTATTAACTAGTTCAGTTTGTCCATCAGTTTGAGGATGTGCAATAGTTAAAAACAAGAGTTTATTTCCTAACTTATTCCATAAAGTATGCCAAAACTTACTTAAGAACTTAACATATCGCTTACTATTGCTCTAGGCAATCCATGAAAACATATTATTTCTTTAAAGAATAAATAAAAAATATGTGTTGCATCATTGGTTTTTAAACATGTACTAAAATGTGCCATTGTACTAATCCTATCAACAATAACAAATACATTATCCTTACTATTTTGAAACCTAAGCAACCCTAATGCAAAATCCATTGATATATCTATTCAAGGCTAATTAGGTACAGCATATAAATCGTGCGGCATTACTTTAGATTTTGCTTGTTTACATGTTATACATTTATCACAAACAGATTGCACATTATGTTTCATGTTAGGCTAATAAAAATGGTCATGCAATATATCTAAAGTCTTTTTCACAGCAAAATTCTACATAAGTTGCCTTCATAAGTCTCTTTAACCAATATTCCATGCAAAAAACATATAGGCACACATAATTTATCTTTTTTAAATGAGAATCCATCATGGCTATAATAGTCACCATACACACACTTAGAATATACATTCCATACTTGGCTAAAATCAATATCCTTAGTATACAAATCTTTGATAAACTTAAAACTAAGTAATTTAGTTTGCAATAAAGTAAGAATGCATAACTTCTAGGCAATGCATGAGCTATAACATTAACATAACGAAGTGTTTTAATAAACGTTAACCATTTGGCATGCCTCTTAATTAATCTTACCTTGGGATTTCAAATTCTTAAAGCTCTCATGATTAGAATAGATTATGAGTTCCTTTGGTTATAAATAGTGTTGCCATGTTTGTAGAGTTCTCACTAATGCATACAGCTCCTTGTCATAAGTAGGATAGTTTGATGTTGAACCATTAAGCTTTTCCCTAAAATAAGTAAATGGTTTGGAATTCTACATCAAAACAACTCCTATTCCAATTCTAAATTCATCACATTCAATGCCAAAAATTGTATCAAAAGTAGGCAAATATAGCAAAAGTGTATTAATCAACTTATCCTTCAAGGCATTAAAAGCTTTCTCATGCATATCATCATACTTAAACACAATTCTTTTTAACAAGTTCATTTAAAGATGCTATAATAGAACTAAAGTCTTTTACAAAACTTTTGAAAAAACTAGCCAAACCATGGAAGCTCCTTACCTTATTTACATTTAGTTTAATGTTGCCCCACTAAGCTTTTCACTAAAATAAGCAATTGGTTTGGAATCCTACATCAAAACAACTCCTATTCTAATTCCAAATGAATCACATTCAATGGTAAAAACTTTATCAAAATTAGGCAAACATAGCAAAAGTGCATTGATCAACTTATCTTTCAAAGTATTAAAAGCTTTTTCATGCACATCATCCTACTTAAGCATAAATTCTTTTTAACAAGTTCATTTAAAGGGGCTACAATAGGACTAAAGTCTTTCACAAAACTTTTGTAAAAACTTGCCAAACCACAAAAGCTCCTTACCTCATCACATTCCTTGGTGTTGGGTAATTCCTAATTGCCTTAACCTTATCTTCATCTACACTTATTCCATTCGAGCTCACAACAAATGAAGAAAAATAATGGATTCCATGCAAAACAGGCATTTCCTAAGATTAGCGTATAATTTAGGCTCATTTAAAATGTTTAACATGATCATCCAAATTTTTACTATATGCTAAAATATCATCAAAGTAAACCATAACAAATTTCTCAATGAAAGAATGTAAAACATTATTCCTTAATCTCACAAAGTTGCTAGGTGCATTAGTTAAACCAAACAGCATTATCAACCATTCATATAAACCATATTTTGTCTTAAAAGCAATTTTCAATTCATCACCTTTTTTCATGAGAATTTGATACTAGCCATTTTTTAAATCAATTTTCGCAAACACACTTGAACCATGCAATTCATCAAGCGTATCATCTAACTTAGGAACAGGACATCTATACTTTATGTTAGACTTTTAAGTGGTGAATGAAATCAAGAGGGGGTGAATTGATTTCACAAAATTTTGATAAATTAAAATTTTG
>JAQSVH010159438.1:13328-26350 GCA_029448705.1 Adansonia digitata | reverse complement strand
TGAATATTTCTAATTTTTGGAGTGCATATTGGCATAAATAACCACACAGGTATCAATAAAAATAAACGATTATCAACTTTCCAAATTTGATGAAAAAATTCTTAAAAATTCCTAAAAGTGGGAAATTTGATAGTGACAACACTTGCAAAAATGGATTTCCATAATTTGACAAAAAAATATTTTTCTTTTAAATATTTGTCATGTAAATCCGAAATTAGGGCTCAAAATGGCACTTTTTTCGTCACGTGCACATACGGCCATTTAAGTATGACTGAAAAGGTGTTCAAAATATAGAAGTCATCGGGAGAAGATAGTTTTTAATGATGGTGGCTGTTAAGTTCTCAATCTCGGATATTTAAGACTATCGAAAAAGAGACTTAGATGAAATTAAGTATCAACAGCAAGGATTAAATTTTTTAATTATTATTTTAGATTTTTTTTACATTTATTATATAATTTTTATTAAACCTTAAAAAATAATATATTAATTTTTAATTTATTGATATTATTAACATTTTTAAGTAAAAAATGATAAAAGTCGAATAAGATTTATTAGGTTATGTTTGTGACAATAAAAATATCAAGTAAACATTTTTCAAAAACATTTTTACATGAATTAAGTATACAAAATTAAAACAAGTTGATATGAACAAATCAATATTTTTATCTAAAAGTTATGAAATTTTTTATTATTCAAAATTTTTATATAAAATTATTTTCGATAACTTTCTAATAAAAAATTCCCAAGGATCATATTTTCACTTGAAGCAATATGGATGATAGATGTATAGTGACCAGCTCTCAAGATTAAGAAGTATGCTAGTTGCATGGCTTATTTTCTTATATGAACTTTGTAGAAGAAAAAGATATCAATGTGTTGAAATCTTTTGAAAAAGTATTGTACCCATTATGTGTGAGTGGGAGATGTTGGGAATATTGGCTAAGGTCCACCCATAATGGGTAAAACCCAATATAAAGCATTTTAAGAAACTACTTAAAGCAGTTCAAACATTACTTTGTAAAAGGGTATGAAAACTACCTTACGGGCAATTAACATGTACATAAAGGAAAAGTCATCTTCTTTGGTAATATTATTCTATATTCGGCCAGTTGGAATAAAAAAAATTGTTTTTTTTTAGATTTTGGTCATAAAAAAGTTAAACTATTGCCTATTATCAAGAAAACATAATAAAAAAAATAACTTTTGTAAGTGTTCTCTAAAAGAATAAAGGAACCTGATGCTTTGAACTCGAGACAATTTTGTTACATGATCAGTGAATTAAACCAATTTTTGAACCGATTGATCTTGTCAGTTCGTTATTTTAAATTTTGCAACTTAGTATGAAACATTTGTTATGTTTACATGTTATAATCTTCAATTTTTAATTTTTCCAATCTTAACTAACAACTTTTTTTTAAAAGAAATGATGAATTATGAATGATGGATGATAGTTGGATGGCAACATATAAAAGGAGGCAAATCTTGACTTGAAGATGACATGACCAAGTAACTATGATTTTGTATTGACAATAATTATAAAAAAGTTGCATATCCCATTTTTTAATGAAATCTCATCTCATCTTGTCTAAAAAACCGTTATTAAAATGAACGATGGCTTAGTCCTAGGTCTGCTATTATTTGTCTAAATTTTTTTAGCTCACTTTTAGGATGCAATGATAATTAAAAAAACTATTCATATAGATCTACACTTTAGTTTAATTTTAGTTTTGTACGTAAAAAAAATTGTCAATTTCGTGCTAAACTTTCATTTCGTTAATCATATTGGACCTTCGGACAAATACAGTTAATAAACACTAACATGGCAGTCAACAGTCAATGAGAATGTGACACGTGAAAAAATCTAAAAAAATAAAAAATTTAAAATTTATACTGATTATATGGCATTTTGTAGCTTATTAATCTCCCATTGGCTATTAACTACCACATCAGTGTTTGATTAATGGTGTCGTCCAAAGGGCCAATGAGTTTGATGGAATGAAAGTTCTAATACCAACTTGACAATTTTTTCTATAGATACCAAACTGAAAATCAAACTAAAGTACAGGGATCGAAACATTTAATCCATAAAAAGCTATAATATAAAATGACACAAATATAGAAAAGTAATATTAAAATATAATATCAAATATGCAACAATATTGAAAAGTAATATGAACATAACAAGAATACATGAATACAATAAAATATATATAATCTAAATTATTAATTTTTTAAAATATATTTAAATATATGATATTTTAAAAATGAGTATAATACAAAATATATAACATAGAACCAATATACAAATTATGAGATTTACATGCAATCTCACTCGCCCACATCACCTTTTTCGTTATAAAAGTCAAGATTAAAGTTTCAATATTCAAATAATTTAAATTTTTTGACTTGTGTGGTTAGTACTTTTTTGTTCTATTGCGGGAAAAATATATTTACTCTTGAGTTTGATAGAAAATACACATTTTTTTTGGCTTGAAAAACACTCGCTTACTCCTTAAGGTTTGGCATAAATACATTAACTCCCAAAATATTATTTCTGTTAATTTTAAATAAAAAATATGCCTTTGCTTTCTTGGTTAAGACTAAGGGTGAGTGTTTAATTGAATTGAGTTGAATCGAGTTAAAAATTCAGATTAGTTAGTTTATGAGTCTTGTTTTATCAATTGGTTTTGATTTGAAATTTTATCGAATCCAGTCAAACGAAAAGAAATTAAGTCAAGTCGAATAAATTTATCTAAGTTAAAATAAAATTTCTTTCAACTATAACTTGTTCAAAAATTACAGCACCATCACATTTAAGAACCTAAAAAATTGAAGCCTTTTACTAGTGAGAGATCTGAACAAACTGATTCCTTAACTTAGATGTAAACATTAATAGCATAAATATCATTATGATTTATGATAAATTTAACCAAAAATATCCAACATATACATATATATATTTATGCTAATAATCATCTAGTTGAGTCAAATTATTATTGTCATACTGTAATTCTACTTAATTATTTATAAAAAATTTAAGAAAAACATATTTAAACATTATCTGAAGCAAGTAGTAGTCGACAAGAGTTTAAACAGAGTTAGCAACATCTTAAAAAATAGGTACAAGTAATTGTAACCGTGAAAATAAAGGTCTTTACTTAAGAGCCTTACATGCCTTGTAAGATAGGTCTCTCTATCCATTATCCCAATAAGCATCAATATAGACATCTTGAAATGACATAAAGAGAATAAAAATGGATGCTAAAAGTGGCAGGAACATTTGGCCAAAGGAAAGCATCAAATTGTTACAGTAGTTTGTTCAATGCTAGGTTGAAAGTTCCATAATAAAATGTCAAAACATCTATTTCATAAATATTTATTTCAAAAAATTTAACATCCAATTAGCTTGAAACCTTTCCATCTTCTTTTAGCACCCTAATTAATCTTAATAACTTTGGTAAAAAAGTAAGGATGTTAATTAAATTATAAAAATGTTTACTTAAATAAATAAAATGAACAATTAAATTTACAAGTCAAAATTAGGTCTATTATCATGTTTACATTCATCTTGCCAATTCTATTAAATTTTAAAAATAAAGATGTTAATTAAATTGTAAGAATGCCTGCTAAAATAAATAAAAATGAAAAACAATTAGCTTTTTAAATCAAAGTTAGCTCTCTTACCATCTTCAATATTTTAAAGTTCCTCTATATATTCTTCAAGATTTTTAGAATTCTTAGATATTTGAAGCCAATCTTGAGTGCAAAACATGGCCTCAACCTTCGAAGGAGCTAATAGACTTTCAAAACTATGATAAAACACATCCATCCTTACTAAAAGCACTTTTTAAAGCAACTGTTCAGATAAGAATAGATAACATATCCAAAGTTATTTGTGCAAGAATAGGGAATCTTGGACTATTCTCTTTCCATCATAATAACAAATCAAATAAATCTGAGTTATTTTCTTCATTATTCTTGTTAGTATTGCAAGCTAATCAGATTTGCTTAGAATACCCTAACTAATTGTTATTTATATCCTATGAAGATAAAGCCCATGAAACACATTGGCCTTGCAAAGTAATCGTAAAGTGTTATAATTATGAGATCCTCATGCATCAAAGTTGTGTTTCTAAAAATTTTCCTAGTCTTTGTATTGTCAAGACAAGGCATTAATAATGCACATGTGCTAACACATACTAAACCTCTATGTATATGATGTATTTAACTAATCTCATAAATTGAAGTGTTTTGATACTAAGGGATAGCATGTGGGTTATAAAAACAAGTTCACTGAACATGGCCCACTATGAGAGTTGCATCTTGTATTTCACTCAAATGTTTATGAAAATACTCTTATATGTCAGTAATGTAAATGATCCTCAAACTTATGGTACCAGGTCACCTTATATGTGAATCATTATACTTAGAGATTATCATGATCGAATCCACTCTGTAGATGCATACGATATAGTGGTTTTTGGTACCTTGTGAAGCATATTAAAGGTTGATGAGTGGTATATAGAGGATTTATTACCTTAAGGGATATAACAGGATATATTTCATTTGTTTCAAGCTTGCATTAACTAAAAGTCCTTGAACAAAACCATATTGATTGTGGAGTTAAAACATGAAAGTTGCGGAATAGGTTAAGAGTAGTTACTGAACCATGCTCATACCTTTTCTAGAATGTATGATGGGATTGAATTACACTAAGACATTATATGCTAAAAGGCTTGTCAAGACTAATTTGACTCTTTTTGCATGTTAGGTGGCTATGCCGCATCACTAGATGCCAATCTTGGTCTATAGATATAATTGTTCTTAACTGAATAATTTATATTTATTATCAATATCATAAGGCCTAATAGGTCACACACATAAGTGTGATATTGTGAAATTGAAATGAGACTAGGCTTATATAACCGAAAGAGTAAAAGTTACTTAAGAGTTTTTTGAATAGTTCAAAAATCAAGGACTTATTAGCCCAAAAGTTCGGGACACATTACTCTGGGATTTAAACCCTACTTTAGTTATCCCTTGGGTTTCAAATTATACCCAAAGAGAAGAGTTATAGCACTTTAGCATTCTAGCGCCATTTTTCTATAGATCTAAAGAGAACTTTTTTCTCTTTATTGAGGTTATAATGCTTAAGATTATTGCAAAAGGAAGATTTTTGAAACCTAAACCACTAGCACGGTTCCTAGCAGCATAAAGTTTCAACCTTACGAAGGTTTTCCATGTCACCTATATAAATCACCATTAGAGGTTGGACACTTGGTCAACTTTGGTTTGCAATAATTGGGCTTGATGTATAAGAATGAAACGAAGATATAGACTAATCTGAGAAGATATCACCCTTTAGATTGAGGTATGTTCTTTCCTATCTCAGATTCTTCTTATGATTATAGATCGGTAATGGCTCGTAAGAATATCCTTTGAAATTGTTTAATTTATTCCACTGCTCTATTTTTTGCTTTTTTTTTAGTTTTAATTTGAATTTTTGTTATTAGCTGATTTACCTAAATTATAATAGTGGATACATGACATTTGGGATAAGATCCTTCAATCTTCACCCAAATACCTATCCAATTTATACTTATTTTATAAGCCAACCTATTACTTCTTCATAATATATTATTGCCTGACAAAGCCCGTCTTCTATTTTAATTATTTTATTTTCAATTGAATTGGAATTTCTAGTAAAAATATTAGTTTCACTTCTAATGGGTTACTTTCTTCTACAGTGGCATAATATTCATCAAATGAACTACGCAATTCTCTATTAGCCGTCCTTATAATTCATCTACAATACTAGGAAAAAGAAAGTTTATCCTAAATGCTAGAAAATCCACTTTAAGTCATGGATCAAATAACTAATATGCAAATTAGCAAGTTTATCTTTTTAGAAACACATCAATACTTATCATAATTTTCCTTCATTTTTTAAAGCTATGTAAATTATGTCTAGATCTTTGCAATTTAGCCACCATTGGGTAGACAATGTACATCTATGATTGCTTCAAAGAAGGAATTAGAGATGACATGTAATGATCCAAAACCTTCAATGTAAGGTCATAAATATGCTCCAGACTTTTACGACCCTTCAAACATTTTCCTAATCATCATATGTGGGGACTTTATCTTCAGTAGTGAGGCTTAAAAAAAGTTATGATCATCATGAACATATGTGCCAAATGCATGTTCATATTTTTTTGCCATATTTAATATATATGTTGAATTCCATGTAATAGGCACATGTAGACACAAATGAGCCTTACTATGTACTATTTCTTCTTTTCCTAGATGGTTGAATTTTTACAACCTTAATGTAATATATCTCACAACCGCTTTAACTCGATCCACAGTTTAAAAACGTCCCTTATACCTTTTTGAACAATTAGTTTAATAATGTGTATATACATACCATTTGCAACACAAGCTTTTGAATGAAGAAATTTTTTCTCAAATATTCAAAAGCAACATTATTGGCAGAAACATTATCAAATATAATGGCTAAGACCTTTTTAATCTCCTATTCTCAAAGACATTTCTTAAGGACTTATGTTTTCACTTGTATAAGTAAATATTGGACGGAAGTTTAATCTCTTTTGCAACCTCCACTCATCATTTATCAAATGTGCTATCAGAACCATGTAGAATATCATTTGCAATAAAGTTCAAGTGTTATTGTCAAACAAATTTTGGTTGTCTCTTTTTGAAAAAAAATTCTTTAATACATCCTTAAATGAGTTAAACAAATTGAGACAAACCTTTCCAATTGTCTAATGAGATGGGAGATTGAAACCTTGGGCATGCTATAGAAATAAAGAGCTTAAACCTATCCCCATCCATAAATTTAAAAGGTAATTTATCCACAATAATAATGTGAATCAAAGCATTTCTAACAACATGTTGCTCAAACACCTAATTTGATATATGTTGTTTCTTAACTAGCTTTTGCAAATGTCAATTCTGATTACTTAGGATCAAAGGTACCACCTTCAGTTTTTTTATGTTTTCAAATTGTTATTTAGATTGGTTGTAGAAGATCCAGTTTCCATGATGTAACTGTTACCACATAAATTACATATTTCTCTATTCCCTCTTCTTCTTTTTTGTATTTAGTGAAATGCCTCCAATAAAATGCTCTTAGTTTGGGCTTTCTTTGAGCTCTTCCTTTCTTTGTTGTGCGAGCAACTTTAGCAAGAAAAGTAAATATATTTTCTTTGCAATGTCTATGAACTTTGATGCTTTAGATCATTCATCTACAATATTAAAAATAATAAAATTTTCTTCAACAGGATTTATGTTTTTATGTTTTTATAGAATATATAAAAATAAAAATTTTTATATGATTAGAAATAGAATAATAAAAACAAAGATATTAGTTGACCAATAGTTATAGATTCCTTTGTTCACATCTTAAGACCATGATTAAGATGAGATTGCTTAACAATTGAATGACTTATCTAGTCCATTATAGTCAATTAAAACTGCTACCAATACTTCAGTTGATTATAATTCTCGATTAAAAAATATGTATATAAATACATATATAACATTAGTAGGCAATAAAAAACCAAAGTCTACTTAAAAGGTTTACTATAATGGTTATGATTTCAATCATTACAACTATACTCCAACAATGTACAAAATAAACTATTTTCTTTTGTGTAAGAGTTTCTTTTACTTGTTATTGATGCAACATGGCCAGGGTACCAATCTTAACCAGCCGGACTTAAGAGGCAGGTGTACCCTTCTTTTCGATGTATATCTATGTATATTTATCTTTTATTATTAAAGGCCACATCATTATTATTTTTTTCTTATTTTTAGGGACTAAGTCGTCGAGATAAATCGCTCACTTAACTTAAACTTAAATACCCATTGTGAATTGACCATTTATCTTGGAGTCGCCACCATGGCTAGGAAAGATTGGTCGCCTATCGGAGTTTGTATTTTGAGGGTTATGAGACCTTTAAAAACAAATTCTAAGGTCCATGATAATACCAGAGATCCCATGAAAGGGTTTGGAAGTCAACTACAATTAAGAGTAAGGAATGATCCCTTTCATGACACTCGACAATCAGTTCCTTATCAATCATGTGTTAACTGAAATTTTTATTTTTATTCGATTTCAATATCGATATTTAATTAAAATTCCCATATATGAAAATAAAATATTTTGAAGCAAATTTTTAGTTCGTTTGAGAAAATCAAGTCTTTAATATGTTTGAAAATCAAAATATCTTCCACACCTTATTGGAAGACCAAAGGTACACGAAAGGTTTTATCATTATTTCTTTCACACCCACCAAAGAGCCAGAAGAATATGAAAGTTTTTAAAAATAAAAATATCTTTCACAACCCACCAAAGGGCAGAGGAATATGAAAGGTTTTACTTTTACAAAATTTAAAAAATCTTAATTTTCTTATTTTGGAAAATGATATCTTGTTATTAAAATAATTCACAAGACCCATTCCATATGCTAGAAAAAAATTTTACATACTACTTCAACTCAGAGACATTGCCTTAATTTTAAAAATTCTCGCTTTTATGAAAAATAATAGAAATTTATCCTAAGACCTAATTTAGACTACACGTATGAAACTAGACTCAAAGGATATGAATATGGTCCATAAGACCAAAATGTCCCCTAAAGTACTTTTGACATGAAAGTATTTGGATAACTCTAAAGGACTTAGTTCTAAGATAAAATTACTAAAGTGTCCCTAAAGTTTACCTTGAAAGTGAAAGTATCTTAGTAATCTTAAAAGACTCGATAACTTGATAAAAAGACAAATCTATCCCTATTATGCACATTCGATATAGAAGTATCTTGGTAATCATAAAGGAGTTTATTCTAGGATAAATTACTAAAATACTCCTAAGGTGTACCTTCAACATGAAAGTATCCTAGTAATCCTAAAGGATTTGAAAATGATATGAAATAATAACTTTGCCATAATGGGTAACTTAGACATCAAAATTGGCTTAAAATATAAAAATTACTAATAGGTCCCTATACTTTTTTAAAATTGCATTTTAGCCCTAAAGTGGCTAAAAATGCTAAAAAGTTTTTAAATGACCAAAATACCCTGAATGGGTAATTTGTCATAAGTAATGACAATTTTATCTCTAAAATGCAAGATTTTCCTAGTGGACTCCAAACAATTTAGTCTTAAAATGAAATAAAACACACAATCAAACATCAAACACATTAAAACCAATATGGAAAGCATACCAAAAATCACATGAAACATTCAGCCAAGTACCTTAGGCCTTGGAACGAATTTTTTAAATTTTTGCAAACAAGTGCCTAAACTTTTTAAAATTATAAAAAGGCCCTTAAAGGCTAAAAAATGTATAATATACCTATAATCATGTTACAAAGGCATGAGAAACACCTTTAAGGGTCTTTGAAGCATTTGGCCAAGCATGGTAGGTCTTGAAATAATTTTTTCATTTTTGCAATTTAGTCCCTCAAATTTTTGTAATTACAAAATAGCCTAAAAATATAAAAATTTCATAAATCAACCCTTGATTAATTTAGTTAAGGCTCGAAAATGCCTATCCTTAAATTTCTTTTGGAAATTATTTTTAGGCCCCTGCAAGTTTCAAATATGACAAAATAGTTCACAATATCATAGAATCAAGCATGAAAATTCCACCAAGGGCCATCATTATATTCAGCCAACATGTATAACAACCCAAAATAATATATTTCATCACATAATTTCATGAACATCAACATAAATATATGTCTTAATTCTTACCAAGCCTAAATATGTGTGAAATCATGAAAAATAGTGAACATATCGACATATTTCATCAACAGTATATATGAAAATACCAAAGAAAACAATAAAAAATCATATAAATATAAAAATTACATTATTTCCACTAACAAACATGTGTTATTTTAATGAAAATCAAACTATTGCTTGTAAAAATTAAATATAACAATTAAATCAAGAAACTTTGATCATGGCTTTCCTGCTTGGCCTTTTAAAATGGATCAAAATCCATGAGCACAAGAAGTCACCAAGCTCATTAAAAGGATGAAATATGCTTGAAATGAAGAAAAATAAAAAATTTTCCATGTGAAACTATCTTAAAAGCTTGAAAACTTGAAAAACTTAAGACTTTTATGGTGTTTTTTTTTGCATGAAAACCATTCCTCCCCCAATGAAAACATCCTCCTCTTTATTTATAAGGGGGAGGTTCTGTCAAAGGGGGACGAAATCCTCTTTGGCCGAATCTCATAGCCTTTTTCTCTGACTTTCTTTGATTTCATTTTTTTTATTTTTATCACTTTTTTAGATTTTCTTTTTACCTTTTGATAAAGCTAAGTTAATTATTTCTGTAATTCTATATAAGTCATCATGCATAACTTATCATCTAGAACATTGGATAAAAATGAATTATAAGGATTAAACTGTAACACATAAAAAATTATGTATTTAAGAAATAAAACTTTAAATAATAAATTTAATTAAAAAATTAGCTCGTTAAGTTTGATGGAAAGCAACATGGGCTTGTGGGTTGGAAAGTTAATCGGCTTGTCGAAACCATTAGAAAAATTAATGGGTTTTAAAAAGCCCATGAAATGAAAAATATATTTTGGCCTATTAAAAAACAAAATTAATAAAGTTTTCATAAAAAAATTTAAAAAATGAACGCTTGAGAAATTTTATGTGCAAAAAAGAGGCAACTACAAATTTCAAACTCGTAAATTTTATGAGTAAAAATCCTTACGAAAGAAAAATTGATATTTAATAAAAATGAATTAGAATTTCAAAAAGCTACATTCAAGCTATTTTATTAAAATATATGAAAATATTTAAAGCTTTAAATTCTAAAAACTTTTACAAATAAGAAAATTCATATTTTAGAGGTGAAAAATCCAAAAATTGATTCAAATGTTTATAAAAATGAGTTAGTTTCAACACATTTGTCCAAATATTAATTTGTAAAATAATAAAGATGAAAACCTAAAATTTAGAACAAATTTTACCAAAAGATTTCACAATGGAATGCTTGTGATACTATGAAAAAATCAAAATTAAGTACTAAAATTGATAATTTAACACCTTGTGGTATAAAATACCAACATGGATTTTTATTGAATATTTTTTTTATTTTTTAGGGTGAGTATTGGCATAAATACTATATGGATATTGGTAAAAATATGTGATGGTCAACTCTTAAAAATTCACAAAGAAACTCAAAAAATTCCTAAAAATAGAAAATTTGATCGGACATCATATCCCAAAATGAATTCCTAAATTTTCCAAGGAAATATTTAAAAACTAATTCTTCTCTCAAATATTTATTCTTTTGATCTGAGATTTATTATCTATGACCCTCAAAACTATTTTTTTCCATCATGTATGTATATGGCCATTTAGACATGATTAATTGGCCTTGAATGTGCCTAGTTCGCTTGGAGGAAGTTGACCTCTACTAGGATAGTTGCTAAGTTCTCGGTCTTGGTTATTTAAGACTATCAGAAACAAAGGGGCTAGATGAAATTAGGTGTCTACAACCGACCCTCTTTGGCTGTTATTGAGAATCAAGAATAAGGCAAAGGCCCAATAGACATGATTTCGTTTAGGTTGTAAAGTTTTAAAAAATAAACTAAACTAAATTAAAAATATATGTTAAAACAAAATAATTAAAGACAACAGCTAAGTTAATATAGGTGAATAAGGTGGAATCTAGTTAAAAATGGTTGACTAGAGGAAACCATAATAGTTAATGGGCTAAACAGGGTAATCCCGAATTCAAAAAGGTTGACTGGGGTGGAAAAATGACAATCAATGTAGTGACTAGGATTATACCTAAGTATAAAAAGATAGACCTTGGTGGAACCATAATAGTTAACGAGGTGACTAGGGCGATACCTAAGTTTAAAAGGATAGATTAGGGTAGTACCATGTTAACAAGTTTACTAGGGCGATACCTAAGTCTAAAGGGTTGATTGGGGTGGAACTATGATAGTTAACAAGGTGAACAAAGCTACATCTAAGTCTAAAAGCTTAATCATGGTGAAACCAAGATAGTTAACGGGGTGACCAAGGTAATACCTCAATCTAGAAGGGATTGACCAGTGTAAAACCATAATAGTCAATTGGGTGATGAAGGTGTACCTAAGTTTAAAAGGTTGATTGGAGCAGAACCATGATAGTCAACAAGGAAATTTTTCTCAAATTTTTTTTGGAAACTTCTTTGGGTTTTAACCCATAAAAATATATAAATTATATAAGTAACTAAGCAATAAAAATATAAGAAAAGTAAATCATACTAAATTAAAAACTACAAAGAATAAATAAAATTTAAATAAAATAATACTACTATAAATAAAATTTAAATAAAAATCTCTAGGACTTAGTTAATTTAATATAAATGATGAGGCTAAATAACTTTATTTTATAGAGTCATCACTTCACCTCAGATCAAAAAAACTTAACCAAATAAAGCCTAACCTAAGTTTACAGGGATAAGAAAACGAACACTGAAGTCGAGGCAATTACAAAATAACAAGAGGCAATCTTAGAGGTCTTTAGAGGATCGACTCACATCAAATATGTTGATCATTTGAGAAAAATATCAAGCTACATCAGATGAAACATTCATGTTATGATTGTCAAGAGCATCAATTGCCCAAAAGTTACTTTATTGTTATCACACCTTTTCATCAAAGGTGAACCAAAGTATTATTTTTTGTCATGAATAACATGCTATTTTGTTTTCTTTTAACCTTGTGCATTACATTTGCATTGCATTATGCTTGTCTTTGAATTGATAATATTTAATAATCAAATAAAATTTGCGTCAAGATATTTTGATATTACATTAGAATGATAAGGAAAGCATAAGGAGCTATGTTCACAGATGGTTGTCAAGATCACAAATTCCCCATGTACCAAGAGGGAAGGGTGAAAAGAACCCCCACCGAAGAGTGAAATAGAACATGAAACTGTAAGCTCTTAAGTAGTGGGAGGAGCCCAGTGC